>JAHZMW010003577.1:0-17158 GCA_027743745.1 Alloscopus bannaensis | reverse complement strand
ATATCTCCCATGAACCGCTTAATGCTTTTATTGGCATTTGGTAGCACCACAATAAGCAGCATGGCCACACAACGCAAAGATTCCGTGGGTGCTAAAATTAGGAGAGCGCACCCTTAGTATTATCAGAATGCCCGTTGATGTTTTGTTATGCGACAATGCCTGGCGAAGACTCTGTTGATCTGGACTGAAAATATTTGAGGTTGGCCATAAACGTGCCGTAAAAACGGTAAAAAAAACAAAGCCGGTGTTACACCAAGAGTAAGATTAAATCCAGAGCAATTGCTGGTATAAATTTGCGGTTGATTTGGTTGTATGTATAAATTTATTACGATGGTTCATAAAAACTAAATGTCCAAAAACAATTGATTATAGCTCTTTTTGAAGTTTCAATTTTAAATTAATTATTGCAGGCGGATCGTTCTCGTTCCGGAGAAATGTGCTACTACTCACCTGGATTTTTACTGACAAAATTGAGGTAACCATAAGAGTACTTGCAGCAAAACAAACAAACAATATCCACATAAGGTTTCGTTTTTTCAGCTAGTTTTACATATGTATGAATGTATGTTTAAGCGGACGTATGGAAACACTAAATTTATTATTGCAAAACGGGTGGGGAAGATGGGGCGTTTGATTGCTTTAGTAAGTAAGTCTCGAATGGCGGTCTTGAGATTCGACGTGATGTGGATAGCAAGTCGTGCTTTCATTTTCAGTGCTATTCCAGTGTCTGTCGATTAAGTAAGTATATCAAACCACTCCGAAGTTATAACATGGAACACTTATCATTATCAATTGTTGTGATTCAGGCGTGTTAGTTGTTTTACCTGACCAAACTGTTCCAATCTAACACGTCCACGTAGAACGAAAACAAATAATAATTGGCAGAAAATTGCTGAAAGTAGCTAAAAGTACCGGTAAGTTATTTTTTGGTTTCAATAAAGTTTATATGACAACATGATACATAAGCAAATAGTCTGGGTTTTTTATGGCGTAGTCGGTGAAACGTTTTTGGAGCAAAATAGTGTTTTGTCGCTAATCGCGTTGTGGTTTTTTTCTGGGGCTCGGAAGTGACAAATTACACATTTTTGGTAAAAATTTGGAAGGTGATCTCACCACAAAAGCGATGCTGAAAGGAGGAAATAATCGAAGTTTTTAGGAAAGCCCGTAACCAGAACAAGTTGAAATTTGCTGATCCGCCTAGCACCAACATTTGACGTGATTTTACGTGATGAAAAACCATAGTGATGAAAAAACGCGGTCTTTAGTATTTGACATCGAAGAGCAGCACGCATGATCGCGATAGAATGAGCAGATGTATAATGTTAATATGATTCCCACGGGATAAGAAATTTTCATTTTTCCTCACTCTCGCTTGATTCTTTACTGTACAAACTTCCAAAGAAGTAAACACTGCCGTGGAATTTATATTGAAACAATTGAGGACTACTGGAGGATCCGTCAGTTTACTTTTAGGGTTTGGTACATCAATGCATCAATTTTGAAGTTTTGAGATTTGTAAGTTGGCAAACATCGCCTTGATCTCGTTTCCCAATCTGTCTTTAGTAAAACCAGTATTTAATGTATGAGCTCAAATTCAAACCAGCTTTCCTGTTTTCAGGAGCACACGACAAAATAAAAAGCTTACTGTTGCAATTATTTGATGAATACATTTTACATGTATTATACGTACAATTATGCAATTGTATTATACGATTATACATTACGGCTGAATAAATATAAACCGGTTTAGTTTCTTTTAAAACCATATCTTTAACACCGTACTTTCATTGTTAAAAAAATTCAGTCAACTACTGTCGTCGTGAGTCTTGAAGTTTAGAGCAAAGCTATAGCCAGCATCTGGTACAGTGCGTCCAAAAACCAAGGAATCGTTTGTAATTTTGTCATATTTCATAGCTCCGTTCATGATCTGCCGAGTATTTCTGCAGGCATGTTCTGAAGGCGATATACTCGCCAACTTCCAGCCAACTAGCTCATACCGGTTCAAAAATATTTTAAAATTACTAAAAATCGTCAAAATTCCGTGTCCAGAAACCAAGGAATCAGTTGGGCAAATGATATGCCACGGACAAATACATGGATTTGAGATACTCGTGCCTAGCTAGTTTTACAGCACAACCATTTAGCTGCATTTCACGCTACATCTTTTAAAAATCGGTTGAGATTTGCAAAAGTTATGCAACTTTTTCTAAAAAATGGCATTCATGTAATGATTTGCATGTAAAATGCCTGTTTATTCCTGGTTTTTGAAGTTTAACCTCGCCCGGTTCCAAAGGGGTGCATCAAAAATCCTCAAAATTGCTGACCTAATTTTTTGATAGATCTCCGCCAGGATTTGTATACCAGTATCTCAAAAGGATATTGATAATTTCTTAAGATTGACATAACAATCAAAAGCTCGTTTCATGAGTTTCCTGGTGGTATATAATACAAGACCTGCCACAAGCCGGTGATGGGCGTAGAGGGAGCGACATAAAACGCACACGTTTTTGTCAAAATTCTATGCATTCCATGTAAACAAAGAGATGGCACTGTGTAGTGGGACAAGCATCTCAGAGTTAAAGAAGTAGCTTAGAAGGCACAGCTATGCATCACCTTTGTGGGAAAATTAATACATATTATTTTCAAGTCTTCCTAAATTGTGACAAGTGAATTTTAAAGGTCCTAATCAGTAATCCGAACCAAAACACATAAATCCGCCATCCATGGCTGCGGATTTTTTTTGGGGCAATTTGTCACAGGACATGAAGGTTACTTTCCCCACTATGAAAGGGAAACAAACAGCCGGCCATATCAATGGCTGAAGCATGGGCTAAGCGTCCCTAAAAAGCTGTATGGAAAATCTTGTCAGAGCAGGTAATCATGATTGTTTTCTGAGATAAGTTTAAGGTTCTGCCAAAGAAAAATTTATAGAAATTTGCCTTACTGACCGGTCAAACTTAGGTGAAAATTTTGGAAAATTTGAAGTATGTTTAGATATCAAAACAAAAATTTGAAAAGTAGTATCTCAAAATCCTCGAATTTCATGATATTCCACTGCTCATGCTTTTCGGGCTGCCATGGCTAAGAAAAAACGTTGGATTTGTTGGACATTGGCACGTCTTTTGTGGCTCTGGCAGCTACTTTTGGCATTACTTTTTGTTCCGCAAGCCCTAAACGTACAAGCGAGGGAGGTTGTGAATTACGGACAACAAGTTCAAAAAACTCAGATTGGCATGGATGCTACATCGGATACAGTTATTCCTCACTGAGTTGATGAACGGTATGCTACCCCGGTGGGAAATGTGCGTCACACTTGAGTGTACTTACGTAGAAAAGGGTGGGTAGTTTCAATAATCTGGCGGAGTTTAATGAAAATAACTACGTGTAGCAAACAATTGGTTTTAGCAGTACTGTGGTTTTGACATTACATATTATGCCTCCCATAATATAAAGTGGTATATATTTTATAAAAAGCCAGACAAATGCAAATGTCGCCAATTTGCTAGCATTGTTAGATATATTTAGCAACTAACAAACTACATTAAGTAATACTATTGTAGTTCAAACTCGGCAACGTCCCGGTATTATACATCTGTATTTACCACCCTTCTGTAAGCACACAGAGGTATCATTTTTGACAGCACTATGTTTATGAGCCACATCGCTTTGTACTTTGACACTTAGTTACAAGCAGATTTACACTTGTAACAAAGTACGTAGCAATCACTTTGAAGTTCAATTTTGGAAAGTTTATTTGGTTGGGTACACCAAAAGTTGGACAAATTTTGATGCGATTTAAAGGAGGAGTATTTTTTTTGTTAACTTATCGTTTCCCACAACTCATGACGTTTCTGCATATGAAAAGTAGCAGTGTGATTGTGATTCACACTCCTTCGAGGGTGGCATTTCTTGCATGTGTAATTTGTTGTTGAAAAGCTTCATAGAAAAAACAGACTGCTTACTGAAGCCGTGAGAAGTCAGCTAAACTGGCCATTATATAACATTTATGCTCCAAAAATAAGGTTCAGCACGACTTACTGCAATCATTTCTGAGCTGGGGTATGTCTCAACAGTACATATGGGGAATTTGGACTAGTTAACTAGGGCTCCGAACAGGGCAGGACAGGTAGGATTTTCGCAGGGTAGGGCAAGTAGCGGTTGGAATTTTAATTACTTTTTAAGTCCAGGGGAGTTTTAAAAATTGAATTCAGGTTCAGGTGAAATTTTTATTTTCAGGTTCAAACACCTGACTTTCAATTCAGGTGGCAGTTACCTGAATAATCAAAGGCACAACATGCCTACCAATGTCGTTGGGGCAATTTGTTATTGTTTTCTTTGATAAATCATCAATAACACAAAGAAATACGAGATAAAAAGCGCCCTGATTCGGTGCCCTATAGTTAACCATAGCTTAAAATTTTAGTTTAAGCTGTAGCTGGGATTTAGCTGCTGAGTGTTTGGAAATTAATGTGAGTATGAAACATCACACTCCTTTAAAATGCAGCCTACGTCACCCATTCATCCAATTACGTGAAAACCTGTGTCGTTCACCACAATGGTTTTTCCATTTCACGCAAAAAAGTTGGACATACGAATAAAAGGGCTCCTGAAGTTTATTGAGGAAAAGATGCAAACTAGTGAACTTGAGAGGAAATCATTCTGGATTCTTCATACTTCAAACTATGGTACACCATTTTCGTCAGGTTGTTGCACATGCGGGAAGCGGCCGGCAAACAAAGCGGGTTTCAAACATCTAATTTTTAGATATGTGCCAGAACGGTACCAATGTAATCTAAAGGGTAGATTGGTCATGCGGTTGCGGATCAGCCAACAAACTTTAATTCAAATTGAAGCTTACGGGATGGGGATAAATCCATTATTTATTTAACAACAAGGTTGCATATATGCATGCCAAGTATTAAGCCAACCCTGCGTATTAAAAAATCTCCTGAAAATTTATTCATCCGTTTTGGTCGAAATTTATTATACCTCTCAAGTTTCAGAGGCGCAAGGAGTTTTACGGTTGTGCATCGCGCAATACAAAATGGGACCTCCACCACTAAAAATTGAGGAATAGTCCATACCTGGGTAAAAGAACAATTTCTCCACTTAAAATGTGGTGTTGAAAATCCAATAAAGTACTTACTAAGTATCACGGGAAATCAGCTTTGGCATAGTAATAACGACACCTGATACCATTTAGTTATTATTAAGGTAGTGTCTACCTATTAAGGTAGGTGTGCCACCTAAGGACAAGAATGGTCGTAACATAAATTACGACCAGAATTAACTTTCTGAAGCTTCCCGGGCGTAGCCGGAGATTCTGCCACGTGTTCACAGCCATATTCATTGATTGGAAATTTCTTTTTTGGTACAATTTTGTTTTGTGCCAGCACCCTAGAAAAGCAAGGATGGTTTACTATAACTTTGAAACTCGAGTGAAGCTTTGAACTCGTGATATTATAAACTTTTAGCTCCACAAATAGTTTCAGGGTTAGTTAGTAAGAGCTATTAAAAAATACGTAATAATTTTAATTTTCCAAATTTTACAGCAAGTAGACATCATTTAAAAGAGATTTTCAAAACTTGTGCACTCGGCCTCGGCATAATAAATTCGAATGTTTAATTTTTGGTAGCCATACAAAGGATTAACTCATCGCAAAAACGATTATGATAGAAAAAGTTGAAAACCCCATGCCCGCGAAAATTTATTATCCGCCCAGATTATATGAGTTTCCACTTACACAAAAATTATACTGATGATTCATCATCAGTATGGCGCTTTCTTGCACTTGTATTAAAAAACAGAGTGGATAAATTTATTCTAACATACTATAGTTATTAACTTAAAAAAAAACGGTTGGAGCCTTTTATTGCAGACCTTGAACTGGCTGTGTCGAGTTGTCTCAAAAAACCGTTTAACTGATGCAAACTTTAAATTAAAAAACCTATGCTAAACGTATTCTGCTAAAATAACAAATCTATTGTCGTATGTATGGCCGTTTATTGGTTTAATCAAATTTTATTATTTTGCCGAAACGTAAATTAATATAGTATTAGTATATAATCAACCAATATAAATTGTTAATTTTGTCTATCTGGTTGAGTTTCGTACAATGTATATATGCATATTGTTTTTGTAATCGTATTATGATATTTCTCCGTGTATGGCCTATATACAATAATTCAACTAGGTAAATAGTTACATTTTTATATCTACAAAAATTAAGGTAATTTTATATCTGCACAGAATATACGTCTCCATTTGAAGCATGAATTGAAAAAAAGTTTATCGTAGCTAAAGTATAAATTTATACAAATCATTCAGTTCACATGATTATTGAATTGCTAATCCTTTTATACCGGTCATAATTCACAAATTTCTTAAGAAATGTATGGATTAGCTTGTCTATTGCAACTCGTCTATTGCTTGTTAAATAATATTTGCACACTCCGCGAACAAGCAACTAGTAACCCACTAGTTTAATAAGATGACCTTGTTTTTTTACTGGTACTTCGATGGTAATACGACGCAAATTGCAAAAGAGTTTCTTTATCCTTTTTTTTCAACGCCGCAAACTTTGATTTACCTTCGCGGATAGCTGGAACTAACCTCCGCCAACAAGATTTCAAGGAAGCGCCTTTTCTCACCTTGGTAATCCCCATGTTTCGAGCAATTTGGTGATACATAAACTATAAACAAAAATAATAGAATAAGTAATTAAATTACTACAAAAATCTATTACATTTATTCATGTCATTTAAATGTGAAAACTTACTGTAAAACATTCAGAAGAATCAGGCGACGGGTATTCCCATGTAGTATGACATATGTGCCTCATAATCGCGTTACTCTTGGACTCAGTAGAGTAACCGTTAGCCCGATTCAATGCACTGATTACGGTTTTTGCAACTGCCAAATCTTCTTCCACACTAAAAAAATCCTGATGCCTGTAGAAAGGCACCTTTTGTCTTCGGAATGTAGTGTCTCTGCTGTGTAATCTAAGTTTTTAAAAAGTTTTGGTCAGTGTTTTCAAATAGCAAATAGCAGTATTTATATTTGTGCGCATACCGATTGGGCATGCTGTATCGTCTGGGCGTTCGCGGTTTGCATCCTGAGCAACCACAGCCCTGAGGATGAACTTGTGTAGCACCGTCCAACGATTCTAAATCGCTCGTCACCTGCGTTTTCCTTTTAAAGGAGAGCTTCGCTGGTATTTCAGGAGAGAGGCTTTTAAACCACTGAATATCCGCAAGGTCCAAGCCATAAAGTTCAAAATTTTCAGCTGATTCAAAAATCAATCTTTGTTGAAAGACTTCCCAGTATGAACTCAATTTTTTCCCCATGCTAACGGAATCGGCCCCAGTTATTTTTTCCTGTAAATAAAAAAATCTTCAATCATATTTACAAAACGATAGCTATTTAGTTCTGGGTGCAGCCACACTGACTGCAGTTTTTCACAATGAGCTTACACATAAGTTTTTATTTCCAGCCGGGATGTCATTCCAGTTGCTAGCTTGTAAAATCCTGACAGCATCATAAGCAGTTGATTTTTTAAATTTATTTAAAATGCACTCGAGCATTTTAGCAATAAACTCGACGCTAAAATCTGCGGTTTTTGTGGCAGATGAGTGCGTTTTATTGTTGAGCATTAGTTGAGGATATTTTTGGAAACCATCACTGCCACCAACAGCCGCTGGATCTTCGTTCAAGCTTTCATCTTCAGTCTCGGAGGAATCAATTGTGACAACGTAGTTTTCTTGAAACATAATTAAGTCCGAAAATTTGGACCTGAAGAAAAAAATTCACTTTATATTCACTTTTAACTTTGAAAGTAGAAATTATTTTTATGTCGGAATTGGAATTTATAAATCTTCTCAAAAAACAATTTCTCAACAATCACAATGTGTAGCAGCATGACAAAACTATTTTTAATCCGATTACTACATTCGTTAGCCATTTCAACAACTTATAAATTACGAATGAGCACTGAATTGAAATAACTGTAGAAGTCACACTAAATTGAATTACAAAAGCACTTTCTATAGTAACCTAACTTTTTTCAAATAACTTTTACAACTATTTTTTAACATCCTTAAACAACTGATTGTTGACAAATTTGGTTTTTTAACAACATGAAGCTGTAGTCAGTGACAAGTGTGTTCAATCAATATATTTGACTACTGCGAATAAAAAAAGCTGGCCATAATTTGACAAAAAAGGCAACTTACTGATAACTGATACCTGATGGTCGTGATGACTTTCTGATTGATGAAAATCAATTCGGATTTTTTTTGACATCAAATCAATTCGAACTTTAGTTCAACAATGTGGTTGAAAATAAAATACCGAATATCTAACAAAGAACAAAAGACTGCTACTGCTGTTTGCTGTGAGCATCCCCGCGTCGGCGTTAATCTTACTTGTATCGTCCACTTGGAATGATAATAGCAGCCGGCCAAAATGAATCTACTCAGGCTGTGACAACATGTATTCCATGAAAAACTCAGCTCGGAAATAAATAGCAAAACTTTTTTACTATACTCGGAACTAAGTGAAAGTAAAAAAACAACAACACCGCCAATCACGTGGTTTTTTCAAATACGTTTATGAAAGGTTGGAAACTTATATACTATCTGTAAGTGGCTGAATTTTGAGTTAAGTACAGTTTTTATACAGACACATTATTTTTTTTAAATTTTAATGTAAACAATATGCAATTTTTACAATTTGATAGCCTAATATAAACCAAAAAATGTTTACATGGAGTTAGGCTAACCCTGGACTTAAACCTAGTCACAATCAGTGCAGTTTATATTGTAGTAAAAAGAAATTGGACAATTGAATTTGTTTTTGGCTTATGCATAAAGGAAACTTGAAGTCACAAAAAAGCGGGAGTTTACAATTAGAAAGACGTTCTGCTTGGCTTACAAATTTTATGGCCAACAACACTATTTTTCAATGCCACCAGCCAGAGTGTCAACGTGAGTCAACAACTTGCAAGGTTTGTTGTGACTGCAATCCATCAAGTTTTGTGACATACCTTGTCCAATAAGTACCTAAGTTTCCACTCAGCTACATAATTGCACATTTTACCCACCACAAAAGCAATTGACTTTTATTTGTTTGAGTAATGTTTTTATTCGCTTACGGAGATTGTGCTCAATAAAAAAAAGTTATTTTTAACAAAACTAATAATTTGTAGGTTTATTTAACTTCAGGCAAAATCAGGTTTATTTAATTTTACGGATAATTAACTGTTTCTGTACTCTTAAAGGCCATAAGCAAAAAAACTTTTTTCAAACCACTTTGTTACGCTCATTTAACATTACGTAAATAGAGACATTTACATTTCCGTCACGCTTTAGTCAGACAACTTCCGTCCTTCAAAAGAAAGTTTCTTTTTTATGGCCCCCTTTTCTGACATGTAAAACATCCATTTCTTTTCGGTGATGAAGTGTTTTATAATCATAATTTAAATAGGACCATTGTCAAAATGGATGACCAATTCCAAAAATTTCGTTATGTACTTCCATCAAGCAGTGATGAGGAAGAGGAAAACAATGAGACTATAAAATCCAGGGAATTTTCAGAAAAAAACTACACCGGCTCATACAGTTTCAAAGAGAATATCAGGTAAACAGGTCCGTTTAACATTATTTGAACTTGACGTTTTAAGTTGAGACGTGAATGAGTTGATCGTATCTATGTCATTACAATTTTCTGAACACTTAACTGAATATTGTTTTGAATATAATTTTGTTAATACATTTGTAACAGCAAATCTTAATTTTGTACCTTTAGTACTGATTGGAAATCTGTGAAATTACATGGTGTGAATTTTGTCTTGGTGTACAGGAACGCGGATCCAGGCAACGTACACCCAATGCAAAAAGAACATGTGGAAAGTACTATTTCGAAATCATCAAGCAAACTCAATGTGATTGAAATGCCGTCTGATTTCAGACACTTGAAACCGTTGGACGATGGCAGGTTAGAACAAAACCGTATGCTGCCTAAAATTATCAGATTTATGTTCACTATATAATTTGTATAATTTGGGTTTCAGTTTGTTAAATATACAAGTAGCGTTGGATGGGATTTTAATAGCTTCGCCTGATCTGACAATTTTCAAACCACGTAGAGCGGTCAGATTTAAAGAAGGTCATTCTAACACAGCTGTGAAAGTCTACTATGGAGATCAAAAACTAAAAGGTTTAGACATTGCCCGCAATCGAAGAGTTTATGAAGTCATCATTTGCAGTGTGGGTATATGGAATGTTTCTCTCGCATTTTTGGTCAGTTGCTTCATTCCACGTACGTGTGAGTGCCAATTTGTAAACCAAATGGTTTGTTTTAGTGCAGTAAGGATGTATGTTAGAATTTGATAGCTAAATTTGCTTTTTTACAAACAGGGGTTAACATATCAAAACTCAATATCTGTGTGCAAAACCTAATTCGTGAGTCCATTACCGACCTAGTGCGAAAGAAACGCCGTTCTGACATTTTTCCATCCGGCAATGGTCACGTCAACTCAATTCTCTCTGGCAGTTTGATTGTTTCTCCCGAAGATTTTAAGGAGTTTTCGAAAATCTTCAGAACAAAAGTCGTTGAGAGCTTTTCGGAATACTGCACGGAAATACAAAGAAAAATGAGTGAACAAAATTTGTCGCTGAACCTCATGAATAGCAATGAACAACGATATCCGGAGCGTGTTAACTTAACAAAATGGAAGAGATTTGGTGAGCTTCCGTTTACAACGCTTGAAGGTGCTACAGACGAATATGAAAAAAGTGTAGTATTTTTAATAAAAAGGTAACATTTTTTTTCGATTTTTTTGGCAATTGATTTATCTATAGCGCTTATTATTTTTGAGTCGCTTTTTTTAATTTTTTTTAAATTTTAGATGGGGTGGTGACCATTACTTACCGATGGTCTTACAAACGTGTCACGAAGGCTCAGACACTGATGAATATGTTGCAAGCATTGGATTGGCAGCAAATGAATTTATAAATGTGTTCACAGTGGATATTGAAGACAACCTTCCCGAAAAACAACAAATTGGAATTGTGTTTCACTTTGCACTAGATTTCTTTTTAAAAAGAGATAATCCTGACCAAGAACATTCATTGTTGTTTTGGAATTCGGAGACTGTATGTTCTACTTTAAACTACAACTACCAAAAGTTCAATATCTTTGCTATTCCTGGCCTTGCAAATTTGCAAACTCGAAACCCTATAGTGGACTCAGTCGCATTTTATTCGAGGACCGGACACGAATGTCATAGAAACGTCAACGGGTGGTTTTCCCAGACAAGTATTACTGAAACACTGCTTGGGGAATTTGGATCGAAATTATACCCAGCAGCAAGGGCGACATATACCAACGCGCGACAGAAAATGGTGAAACAAAATTTTCCTCAGAAAACTTTGAGGCACCTGTACGAAGCTATCCGCGACAAAAATTTGGACGGTGTTGCCAGGTTTGAGAATCATCGATTGATTGTAGTAAATGAAGAAATGGAACAGAAAACTATTTTGTTTGCCTTTCTTGAAGGACTTCTTAGATTTCTTAAATTTGTTTACGTTGAATATAACTTTAAAAATCCGGCAATGCTTGTTCCTGTTCCCTTTTCTGCATTGGAAAAATGGGTGGGGGCTGTTTTCATTCCATGTGAAAATATCTTGACCCAGGCGATAACTCTGGTGGAGAACTCGTCGTCGGAATTTTTTGGTATTTTAAATAACTTGCATTATTCAGAATTTCTTGCTTCTTATATGATATATGGGGAGTTAAAGAATATATTTTCTACCGAGTACACAGCCGACATAGGGTTGAACATTTTGCATCAACTCCACCTAGGGGAGGAGTTTCGGCTTAGGCATGTTTGTTGTACGGAAAAAAACGTTTTACAGTTCGATGTTCCTCGCAATATAATTGATTCCAAATTGACACATGCGCTTTTTTCAAAACTTCAGGGACAGACGAGCCCTAAAATATTTTCCAACTTTAAATTTGGCATGAATTGGCATGACACTAAACGAAGTACAAATGATGGAAAGGCAAACTTAGAAAAACAAATGGTAGCCTTTGTGTGTAGTCAGTTAGCATTACTAGAATATTGTCCACCGTTGATGGCTACTAATTCAATCTACGAAAAACGTGAAAATCCATTGAATCTTGAGTCACTTATAGAAAACGTGAATGCACTCTTGACCAAAGTTTCTAGTGCTATTGAGGAAATCTCACTCCCGTTGATTGTCAATCATAGGTTAATAAGTTTAGACGATTTTTGGACAGCACTGACAAACGCAGAACTTGGATTGCCAGGAGCCGTTGAACAAATCATATCTCACACAGTTGGAGTATTTGAGTTTGACGTTAGAAATAAATGTTTGTCAAAAAGCCCTAAGGCACTAATACTTAACTTTCTTGAAACTTTAATTGCAAATAAAAGGCTTCCTTTGACAATTGTGACAAAGTTTAAAAAAGAAATAAATGGTGGATCAAGCATTACGGTGGTGTTAAACTCGTTTGAAAAATCCACAAAAACATTCGATGCGTTTGTAGAAACAGCTATTGCAAAGAAGAACGTCGATTTCATTTGGTGTGCATTAACTGGCCGCGGATGGAAACTCGATAACATTGTTTCAAATATTGACAAATCAGAAAAGTTTGAATTAATTTCTGTGTTTCAAAAAATCTTACGTGATAAGGATCGTCTCCATCCCAATTTTCTAAATAATAGTTTGCCAGATATGCCAAACTCACCAAAAACAATAGACGACAGTATTCCTGCAAATGTAAATGACCACGAGGTCGCTCGGTGTGACTTCTTTATTATAAATTTGATCATGATAAACGCAAAATTTGTTGCTAAATCCAAACAGTTGATGATTGATTTGTGCTCTAGTATTTCTTTTCCTATACAGTTTTGTCACAACTAAAGTAATAAAAATAATTTTAACACTTGTATCATGTACAACTGTAGAGTACAAAATTTGATAGATAAAAATTGTTATTATTTGTAACAAACACACTTTAAACTGTTAAAGATAATACTACGGTTAAGCGTGACTAAGTTAACTTTACACAAACATTTTATTGATCTAATGTCTTTTTAAAACATTGTTCAAATAAACCACTTTAAATGAAAATTTTATTAAAATGCGTGATTAAGTTTGCTGCTTTATTGGGAGGATTATTTTTTTATAACTACTCCTACTACTACAACTAGCTATGTAAATATGTAATTTTTTTTAACGCCTCAATTAGTTGCTCGTACTAAATTATGTATGTACTACATAGATTTAATTGTAAAATTCTTGTATAATTGTAAGAGATTTTTTAATGCTTCAATTTTGTTGTTAAAATTTCTCTATGGCAGAAAGACTCAACGTCAATTGAAACAATTAAAACTTTTTCACAATCTTGGAGGTCCTGATATTCGTATACTGTATGATTACAGAGAGAAACCATCCTCTCCTACTTTAAAATAATATTATAGTTCTTTTTGAAATATGAAGCGTGCTGTTTTCATTTTTTACGAAGTAACATTTAACCTGTCAAAATACGACAAATACATTTTGTTTATTAAAAATGACTTATAAAAGCATTCGTACGAACAAGACAAGTTTTCAAAAAATACATATTTGTTGATTCTTTGTTGTTTTTAAATCAACGGAATATTTGTATGGATTTTTGCGTTACACCATGACAAGGGGGCGTATTTTTTTAAATACGCTGTGTTAATAGCGAGAATAATCGTTATCTAACGTGTGTTTGTCGATGTCTGGCCATGTTAGCTTTTCTTGAAAATGTTTTCTGGCAAATTTCACATACGAACTTTACAGGATTCTCGTTGTGATTTTCGGCTTCGTGGCGAGTTAGATTTTTTTTTGCCGTAAATCTGGCGTCGCATGTTCTGCAAACGTGACCTTTTGGAACTTTTTTTATCTTTCGCCGTTTAGCGGGAAGGGCCTTACCCCTTGGACGGTTTTGCTGGATTCCAGGACTTCCAGCTGCTAAATTGCGCCGCTTGTTTTGTACCATATTTTTGAACATCATTTTGTTAGCCGACTTTCGGGCCACTTGCTTCTTAGCAGCTTTACGGGCAACTTGTTTTTTAACAGCTTTACGGGCCACTTGCTTCTTAACAGTTTCTCGGGCCAATTGCTTTTTAACACTTTTTTTAGCCACTTGCTTTTTAAATGGTTTTCGGATGGTTTTGCGAGCTCTAGGAGTTCGGGCTCGTTTTATTACACAAGTTTTTCGCTGATTTTGTTTCCCACGGGCTGACTTCCTTCCAACTTGAGGACTCCTGGCGGCTGATGCTTCGGTATCCCTTGCTGATTGTAGTAATGAGGCATTGCCAATATATCTACGACATCGGTTAGACCCACAATTGCAGCGCTGTGCGAGTAAACATTTTCCCAAATATTATACTTTGTATACCGGGAAGAAAGTCGTTTCAGAAAGAAAAAACGTATTTTCCAAATTTACAATTCGCTGATAGCTCATGCCATAATCGAAGCTAATTTCTTCTTCAGCACGAATCAACCGTTTTGAAACTAAAACCAGCCGGTATTCCATTCCAACAACCCACTGTTCGACCTTAGAGTTGGGCGAGCATGAGTGGTTAGCAAACCTGGACTCGTTACCCATTTTTTCTGCATCTACTGTCAAATTGAGGCTTCGAAAATCCATAGAATATGGACTTTTGGGAGCTGTGCGATTGACAACTTGACCAACATACTCAGTTATTATTGCTCCTTTCGGAATCGGGACAGTGGTAAACAAGCCACTTCCCTTACCATCAGCCGACCGAATGGTCAGGTTCCCGTTGTAAATTTCTTGTTTGCTGATCCTGAGTCCAAGCAATTAGCAAAAGCATGTCACTGAAATAAAATAAAATTTTTTATAATATACATGGACACACCTTTGATTCCGACATGTGGGTCCACAGCGTTTGTGGCATTCCACGTTGGTGTACCAGCATTCACAACCCTCGTCATTGCATTTGTCACCGTTATTATCGTCGTTACAATTGCACACCCTTTCTCTTTCTGGTCCAAACTCGGCACGAATTTTTCGGTTCATTGTTGCTTCAGTTTGACCTGTAAACACATCTTTCCCACCAAAGTAAACCGAAATTAAGTAAACAAAACTTATCTTGTTTATGATTATATGAAAAGATTAATACTTCAACATAGGCTTATGGAAAAAATACCACCACGGGAGATGATTTGCTGAAAATTGGTATATAAATAGGTTCGGCCATGCTGAATTCAGTGGCGCAGGTTTTATTTGGGGTTGAGGTCTAAAAGTGACTCTAACAGGTCACCGAAACAAGCAAATTTCAGTTCATTTTTATGGAGTTCATATTTAAGTGATTTAGTAACTGAAACACTTTTGTTTTGTTAATGGTTTTCATGAAAGCCCTTTTCACCTTGAGCGAATCTATTGTGAAGTCGTGCTGTTAGGTTCGATTCTGTTTGACTCGATTGATAGGATAGGTTCGGTAAGAGGATAGGTTGGGGTAAATTGAAAGGATAGATTAGGTAAAAGGTTAGGTTTAGGTGTGGCTGGGGTAAAATGATAGGATAGGTGACCCCGTAGGGTCGCTTTTCTGTCTCAGCCCCAAATAAACCGCTGCACCGCTGAAATCACCAAAGTCGATTCTCCCTACCTACCAATTTTCAGCCAATTAAGTCGCGTGATGGTATTCTTCCCATGCTCCTCATCTTATTCAGTACTTGCGAGAATGTGATCGTATTCATGCAACTGGTTGTGCAAATTTTTGTTCATTTTTTTCTCCACTATACTAATTCAAATGTCATCAAAATCTCGGGTTGTTAAAAAGACTAAACATGTGCTGTCTGAATATGGTCCAAATTTTGCAAAAAACTCGAAGGCAAAAAACACAGCAGCATTTATGAAATGAGGCAGGAGCTACCACAAAAATTTAACCAAGATTGTCAAGTTTGTATATTCTGGAATAACTGTGAATTGATATATCGGATCGGTGCGTGCGAGTTGCGTAGGAAATTTCCAATAAACAATTTGATATTGTCAGGGAGCACAATGAGAGAATCACATTGATAGTTTTCCGTCAGTTACCTGGCAATTAATAATCAGTTTTGTGTTAGAATGGGGCAAGCACTAATTTTTTTGATAATGACACTGACAAATTTGTAACCACTTCGCAGTACCCAAACCGTACCAATGGCATATCATTTGGCAAAACACACATGCATGCTATGCCTCATTAAAAAATTAAAATAGTTGCAGAATTACAACATAAGTCCTTGGTATGTTTTTACTACAGAATATTATTTAAATGTTTGTCTTGTGTATGTTAGACAATAAACCAATGCATTCTCAAAACCAATTAAAATGTCTACAGAACCAAAATCGCCTTAATTGTGAAGCTCCCTTTGACAACGGAAAGAACATCATCGAATAAAGCATCCATTGTAACAAACCACCATAATAAGTAATTACCATAATAGAAAACCACCAGGGTACCTCCATGTATATCTGTTTGACATGCTCCAAAATTTTCGTAGATGACTCGATGCATTGGTAAGTAAACTTCCAGTATTATGGAGGCGACAAAAAATTAACACATTTATTATAAGAGATGTTACTTGTGGTTATCCATTATACATAAATACACAAAAAACTGCTTTTGATCTACAATGAAAATTTTGAATAGCTGGCCTGTCGCGGACTGTGTAGAACCTGTTTGATTGAATCACTTTGAGTTTGTTGTGGAACTCAACGGTTACTTCAGCACAAAGAAATTTTCAAAAAAATCTTTGACAAAATGGAAAGAAGAGGCCTCGCGGGGAACAAATTTAAAATTGGGCGAGTGATTTCAAAGTGTAAAATTTCAACCTGTAAAATATTCCAGTTATTTTATAGTCGTGTTTTTATAAACAGTGTTGAATAATTAGCAAAAAAGTCATGTTTATGCATCACAATTCACAAGGGTCTTGCCTGCTCATGTAAAATGGCTTCCCATCGAATTGAGGAATTAGATGACCCGAAAAGTGTACAGGTTTCCACCATTGGAATCAATCACTTGGGTAATATCATTCTGTTTTTTATCAATCAATCCCACATGCTAGTTGGAAGCCTTTTTCAAAGCAAATT
>JAHZMW010003576.1:0-13585 GCA_027743745.1 Alloscopus bannaensis | reverse complement strand
CAAAAGAGTTCATTTGCATATGAATGAAAAAAAGTCCCGGGAAATTTTTTTCGACGTTCAAAATTTGCAAGGCGGGAACTATCTTTCAGTAAATGCGACTGTACATTGAAGAATAGCGTCAGACAAGCAATAAAGGAATTGGTTCAACTTCGTAATGGCAACCGGATACGCTTTAAAGTATATCTATTCGGAGATTCCCTTCAAATAGTAATGCATATAGGTAGGTAATATTATATGATGTAAATAGAATACCTATATTTCAAATATATTTACATGATTGTTGTATTGAAGCACTTTACGATTACGAAATCTGTAGATTTTCCATTTCAAGCTAGAAATAAGCATAATCAGCATCCTACTCATTTTCCGTCCATATAAATTCTCTCCAACAAATCGAACGAAGAAAGCGATGAGTGAGTATTGACGAGCATAGCAACTTATTTTGTGACGCTTGTAACGTAGTTCGCATTCATATGCTCACAATTCATTATAAAACGAAACCCTTCGACGTTCAAACTTTCTTCGTCAACGCAGTTTCAACACGAGTGTTCCATAATGGACCATAATAACGTTAAAGTACGTTATAGTTTCCATAACGTTTGTTCGAGGGGTAAAAGTAAAAATTATTATTAGATTTGCTCTCCCTAACTTTCACTCTCATAATCTCATTGCTCGGCGCTCTCTCTATTTAAAAAATGCTTTTCAGGCAATTCCAAGAAGCTTTTACATGTTGTTGTTGTTGAGCACTCCATTCCATCCACACTCCTTCATATCCTCGAGTGGCGAACAGGACTGTTTATGCGTGGGCTTCAATGTATTTTGCTTTCTCCCAACCCTGGAACAGGCGTTCTCGGAATCCATGGAATTGCTTTTCTCTTGTTTTCTTCATCATTATCCTTCAAATCCTTCCTGTCGATGGCTGCACGGGAATCGAGAGAGTGTATTTTGTCTCCCATCAAAGCGCATCTTTTTGGCTCACTGAAACCGACCTTTGAAGCTCAGGTTCAACAGCAAGACTGTTCAAGGCTTCAAAGACATAACTCTCAGCGTGTGCGTTTAGTTGTTAGGGACTAGGAGAGTAAAAATAATGCGAGTCTAGGATTTTTTTCCGGCAGGTTTTCACCGACATGGACTTTGGCCTGCCAGGAATTGCTATGAGTGGGCTTTACACGGTCAAACATTTTGCCGGCAACGCGGAAAAGTTTCTCCAGGTAGAAACCGCATAAATAAACCCGTTTGTCGGCGTACCGTACGACCGGAAAATATCTTTCCGATAAAATACCAGACAGGAGAAAATTCTTTCCGACAAAATACCAGACGGAGGAAAGTTCTTTCCGACAAAATTTCAGAACGGACGGGGGAAAGTTTTTTTTTCACAAAATACCAGACCGGGGAAAGCTCTCCCCGACAAAATACCAGACCGGGGAAAGCTCTCCCCGACAAAATACCAGACATTAGAATGTTCTCCCAGATGAATTCAATGCAGGTAAAGATCCTTGCCGGGAAAAATCCTGTTGGCGATTGAGGAAGTCCCGATAAGTGAAAACCTGCCGACAAAAATCCAGACTCCACATAATAGGCAATGATTTACGTCCTGTCTGGTTTCCAATTGACTCCAAAGAGCAAATCCAAATCGCTGTTTAATGCAATGACTACATAAGAATACATTTACTTGGAGACACTGCAAAACCTTTGATCTCATGACCAGAATTTTCTCCACTTGAAGTAAACGTAGGATGATGAGTAGAGACATGTTGTTTTCAAATCATCATTATTATAGTCGAACGAAATTGAATGCTGTGAATCTCTCCAGACGAAACATAAAAAAGAAGCAGATATCAACAGCCACCTCATTCAACTTGCTGGCAGATAGCGAATAACAAAAGCTTCAGAAGAAAGCCCATTTTACGATCAAGCTCCACTTTCGGATATACAGCAGGCTTTCCCGAAACGGAATGAAGTGGGATGATAAACCGAGATAAATAAGTTCCAACAGGTGACACACTTTGTGCGAAATATCCCAAAAGCGCATAGGTATTATATACAATGTCACAAACCACCGCAATCCTTTTGACCTTGGCCCAAGTGCAAATAAAAAAATATTTATTCATTCTTCCGTCCTATTTTTCTACTTGTCTGCCAACACTTGTCCCGTACGCTAATATTTTTTGTTTCATAAAATAATGTAATCCATTCAAATAACATAGCTAGAAACGATACCCTACACTTCTACACTCCTATTTGTCATCGCTCATCATCGTTTCATTTCATCTTCGAGTAAAGACTCACACATGCCTGCTTTCACCCACAATAAGGGATCTCCAATATCCTTTACTATTATAAATTAGCGCAAAACATTTTGTGGGAAGGCTTTGAAATTACTGACAATCAGTACATTTTTTAGGGTTTGCTAAATGTGTTTATCCAGCATATCATCGGGAAAATACAGACTTGCGTTTAAAAACATAAGAAGAAGAAAGAGGACCACATACTATAATTCTATTGGTTCGCTCCAAATAGCTGAGAAAAGTGGAGCATCATCGAAAAGTGGTGGGTTGCTCTACTTCTTGTTTGCAAGGATTTTTGCCGTTATCCAATTACATCACCCATACATTCTCCTCCAGAGAGATTTCGCTTTTTGAGACATGAGAGACAAATGATTTACTTTTGTATAAAAGATCGGCTACACATACATTCGTTTTCATGGTCACACTACAAGATACAAAATCACACACACACACACTCTCTGGAACGTGCAACCCGACTACACAGTTCCTATCCTACCTGTGTCTGACCTACTTTGAACTACATCCTACATAATATTTTGTCTTGTCTCGCCGTCCATTTCGTCAAGATGCGTGTGATGATATGATTGAGGTCTAAAATGGATTGTCCAGTAGCGTTTATTTCGCAAATTTCCAGAGTATCTTGTATTATAAAAAAAGTGGTAATGGTCTGACCCAGCTAACGCTGACCACACAAAAACTATCCCATGGTTCTGTATGCAATGCATTGCAATCCGACGAGAATCAAATGAGCTTTGGCTGTTGGAACCTTTCAAGTTTTAACTTATTTATTTAAATTGAAAGGTTTGACAATTTCCAGCAAATAGAATTATTTTAGAACGATTTGAAACAGGACTAAACTAAGAATAGGACACACTGATCTGGTATCGTGACGGTTTACTGGTTCTTCATAATTTAATACAATGATAACCTTTGATATACGCTTTTACGTTTTAGAGTGTTACAGACCGTTTCCATGTATACGATGCGGCCTTGTATTCGTGAAATGCACAGGAAATGATACATAATATGCGGAGAGAGTGAGCAATTCGCCATATGTGCGATGTTGCACATATTGCTGACCACACGATGCAGTGGTGAATACTTTTATTGCTCTTGTCAAAACATATTGTTCACAATTTGCCTCACGGAACCGCTGTAAGTACACCAAAGAAACAAGGGTTCCAAAATATTTCACAGCCATCACCTCCTGCAAATCTAACATTGTCCGACAAGCTTGTCCTCAAGTATTCTTATTTTCCTGTTTCCTTTTCTATATTACTAGGGCTCGGCAGCCATCATCTTTGATAATAAGATTAATTACTCTTATGATGAGGTCAAGGTCCATTGGGAATTCATAAAATGAATTTCTCCGTTGATGTATTTTTATTACTTCCTTATACATCTAACATTTATACGAAGATAAGGTACGTGACTATCTAGATATCTGCTACTACTACTTCGCTATGCATACAATAATGATGAATCATGAATAAACCTAGTGCCAGGCAAGTATAGGAAACCGCCTCAGCTCACCAGCAACTGTCAGCCCATCATCTACATACTCGGGTACTCGTCATTTCAACGATAAGCTCAGACAACAGAAAGTTGAGATATCTCTCTAAGTGTAAAAATACAATTATTTTTTCTTTATTAAATGATAGTTAGTGGATGTTTTAGTGTTGTCACTGTTGGGAAAACAGTATGTATGGACTGAAACAGAAAAGAAGTGAATAAAGATTCTAGCCCCATTCAAGCTGTCCGTGAAAGATTTTGCAATGTCAACCATTGCATAGGTAATAATTTTTTGTCCTCCGGTGGAGGATAATATGACGATAAGATGATGACATGACGATTTTAATTTTCCACTCTGTTGAATTTCATAAGTAGTAAATGTCATCCATGGTTAATGACGGCACGTTCGGCATCATCCTCGTTGACATATATCCCTTGATCCTCATCACAAATCGTATGTAGGTACATATGACATTGTTTGAAGCTACATAAAATCGCAAGTATTGTCCATGAACTTAATGCGTCGTACGACACTGGGTTTATTTGCTCTGAAATTTTTATTTAACCGATACAAATAATATTGTGTTTTGCTGACTTAAATGCAAGGATTATATTTGAAGTCAGCAATTGTCGGTTTTAAGTGCTTAAGATCACGTACACAGTACTCAGAAGCTTTTTTAGAGAGTACAGTTTCAATACAGTTCACACATGCAAATATCAGGGCACAACAGATAGTGTGCGGAGATTACGAGTTGTAATGTCTTTTACACTCAACTACCGGATTCTACTGATTTTCATATCGCAAACGTCTTCCTTTGCTTACCCAGACACTCAGCTTTACTAAACACGGGGAAAGCTCTTCGCTCACCTTCTACAAAATGTAAGTCACACCTTGGTAAGATTTTCCTCGCACTCAGGTAGTTTCCAATGAGTTCCCTCTTCAAACACTCAGAAACACACAATTTACAAAATGTGTGTTCATTCATTCTCATTTATAGCATTTAGCAGGCAATTACACACTATTCCTCTTCTCATTTGCAGAACGCCAAAGGGATAATTTGATGAGCCAACAAAATGTGCTGAGATTGTGTAATGAGCAGTAAGGCTGTGCTGACCATTTTACGATATTACGAGGCACTCTACAAGAAGATAGAGTAATACACAAGTTGTGTATGGCGATAAAATACATAATAAAAGCTCAATTTCACTCTTGAGCTATTATCATCGTCCACCTGAATGAGAAACATGGCTCAATTCTCTCTTTTCAACCAATAACGCCATATAGCGTAATGGCACCCCTGGTGCATGTGGATGTGCGTGGCACGTCTGCATAACTGTATTATTTCACTTTTATTGCAAAAAGATATACATGCTCCGAGTTTGCCATGCTAAACTTCATCTCTCTCCTCTCCTCTCCTCTCCCCGGCTTTTCTGTTGGCTTGCACATTTTCTAGTACATCATCATGATGATGAATGTGTGTACAACGAACAGAGCTCAAGAGGACAAAGACATCGTCGTCGTCCAACTTCGTTCTTTCTTCCACGTTTCCCCACTTCGCACACAGAAGAGAGAGAGAGACGCTCTCATAAAGCCAAGTCCAGTCAAAAACGAGTACTCAATCTTATACGTATGTTCTTTTGTTTCGTACAAGTTTTCGTGCTCGTAATACCAGCTTTATTTGAACACGTTTGCAGTTTGTAGATGGGAGTAAGTATGCACTGTGTGAAAATTTTCCTTGATTTGCTCATCAAAAGAGAAGCTTTCCATCCGCCTCAACCACATCATCATCAGACGTCTTTTCATTAGATACATACTACACACACGAATGCTCCGTGAACGCTGTATCTTTTCATTTTCAAGTATTTTAAAAAGAAAAAAAAACTAACTGTAAATACAAAGCCCTCAAACAGATTGTATTTTTCTTTACCCAAGACAGTCATACCTTCGGATGTATATGGTTTTTAGCCGTCACACGAAACATGCAACATACATACACGCCGGTTCTGTTAATCGGGGAGCTAAATTACAACACTGTTAGTAAACGGAAGCTGTACCAAAAATCATGACGATTGTGTTTTGATCTCTGTTACGACTGTAGATACACTTTTCAAAATTCATATACAAACCCGTAGGCATCCGAATTATAATTTCTACAATATTAAATACATATGCGCCATCGTTTTCATCTTTTAAAAACATTCTTGTAAATTCGAAATAGCACATTATCCATAAGTACTGCGCTTGTTGCCAAACAGCCACCAATACGCACATGCGCAATATGGCTTTGATGACACTTACCGGAACTAATGCTTTTACAGGTTCTAAAATTGCAAGAGGGACCTCTGAAATTTTATGGTACCGATAAGTACCTAACATGTCATAAATAGGAACTGTCTGTTCTATGATTATATCAGAAACTAAAAATAGATTTTTGTAAAAATTAGTAACTTTTCCGTTAAAAATTTTTAGGATGTTTTAATAAAGCTTGTCCAAGCGCTAACGAGAAAATCACTAATATGGCATGCATATTTATATTACTAGGCAAAAATCAATTACTTTGGTTATATTGTTAGACGTAACGTGCTTGAATACCACAAGAATTTTGTTCCTCCAAACTTACACAAGTGTGTTTGGCTTCTAGGCGCGCGATGACGTACCATAGGTGATTAATGGCATAATACTAGTACCGCTGTCGTCGAATTGGTTTCCTGTGCCCTGTTCGTAAGACTCTTTGTATAATGCATGCATGCTCCCATGTGTTGCCTGCCACTCGTTGTGAAAGCAGGACTCGTCTCTTGGAGTGTCCCTTTGTTGCACGCAGAGAGGAAGGGCAAGGTGTGCTTCTGCACTTTTTTGTAGTGACATTGGCACACACACAGTCATGGTGCATTGTGCCCATGACTTTGTTTCTCTTGCCTCTCCGCTTGCCCTGTGCACCCGTTGTCACCCAAACCACGGATACATTCCTAAAAAACTATAAACTCCCGATATATACACTTTCATCCCTCTTCTTCGTTGCCATCCTTATGAGCATCTCTCAATTTGGGTGTAGATCTCTTCTCCATGATTTCCATGATTCTACCACAATCACCAGCAACAGCAGAGCGGTCGCACATGTGCACATTTCCATTTCTCTCTCTTCTGTGGACGAAGCCGTGTAAAAAAGGAGCATAATGATATTCTTCTACCACACACTCCCATCACCTCCACAGTACATATTGTACACACTACTCCAAAAGGATTTCCACATTTTCCTTCTCCTCTTCGAAGGACTCCATCATCATCATCGTCATCTTCCTGGTCGGCGTCGTCGTCGTCTTTTCCGAGAGGAGACTCACCACGACCAGCAACTCATAGCGACCCTGAGCAAAGCAGCGTATATAGCTTGGCTGGCTCTCCTCCTCTCTCCCAGAATCTCGGCGGACATCTTATCCTGAAAGCTTCCACGGCCACGTCTCTCTCCATTTCCTCCAACGTCATCTCGTAATACTTAACATATCAATTCAAAAAAGTTTTCTTTTCATGGAGCCAGCGGCCTTCCGCTAATTCTAAGGGCCTGGGTTAGGCCTTAAAAGTAGGGCCCCGGGCCGTTTTGAAATATGATCAGAAAAAGTTTCATGTAATCATGATTATTAGGACAACCCAAAAGCACCAAAAAGCATAAAAAGCAACCCAATGTCTAGGTACATATATGGTTGCAGATTATATTTAAACTAGACCGAAGACTACAGCAGATAGTGAAAAATTTCGTTACTTGTTTGAAAAAAAAAACATCAAAAAGCAACTTTTACAAATAAGAGCATCCGAGCAACTTTTTCCGTTTAAAAAGCAACTTTCCAATTTTAAGGACAACTTTCGCATTTTAAAAGCAACTTTTGGGACTTGAGGAGCAAGATGCTTTATCCAAAATGTTGAATGTCTACAAGAAAAAATCGCGGTTTTTTTGTCCCGACGCTGAATAAATAATTATACAAAAGTCAGGAGAAATTGAAGGGTTTTGTTTATGTTTCATTGACACACTTTAGATCAGGAGACAAAAATTGTTTGATTTTCACTCTTATTTTCAAATTAAGCCTGTACACACCTAAAAATTGAAAAACTCATGATTTGAAAAAGCAACTTCTGATGATTTAAAAAGTAGCTTTTGGGTTGTCTTAATGATTATATTTGCTCTTGAATTTTGTAATTTTTCCTTATAACAATAAAAAATAAAGTAAACATGAATACCAGGACAAGTATCACAATCTGCTAGAACGCACTCACGCTTTACACGCGGAGATTTTGCAACCGAAAAATTGTCAATAATGTTTTCAAATGAGTTTGACTTTAAATACTCCTGTTAGTCCTGTTCAATGGAAACTATAGGCAGATTGGTAAGCGGAGTTTTTTTTACATTTTTTGGATCGGTTCAGGCCGAACCGTTCAGGAGGGCCCGTTATCAAAGGAGGGTTCCTTCAGGTCAGATCCTTCAGGATCGTTCAATCAACCAGTGTTGGCCGGCCCCTGCATGGAGCTAATATTTCATTCCAATTAACGCTCTCCTAATTAACCATAGCCTCTCTCTTATTGGCTTGTTAAACAAATCGAGTTCGCATTAAAATAACCCCAGGAAATCAGCCAGGATTTTCATCTCGCAGTTCATTTTTTGGAAACAAAAGATCTTCGAGTCCCGACACTCCAGTAAAAGCATTGGAGAACAAGAAAAGCGCAAGTTCAAAAGAGAAAAAATGAGAAAAGAACGCATACATAATATGGCCAATACGATCACCACAACAAGCATCATCACATAATACTACATCCTCTCGTAGTGTGAGTTTCTCTACAAAAAAAAACTCGGCGAAAGCAAACATGAGAGAACCAACGAAAACTAGATGTAAAGAAACACACACGACGACGGACGATGGGGCAGAGGGATAATACCTATGTAGAAAAAATGTTTCCTCCCATAGTAGTAGTATTGGCGTTACGTAGTCTTGGACGCTTCGTAATAATATCCACGTACTCAGCAAAGAGAAGGCATTGCCTTTTCGAGAGATGAGAACATTGTAAAGGAAGAAAACCGTATTTTACGAGGAGCACAATCAAATAGTACATGGCTTTTGTGGTAGGTACTCGTCCTACTACGCATTGCATGATACTCGTGTTGTGGCGTGTGGATCAAAGACGAGACCTTGCCAAAGCACTGCAGGACCGACCATTGGATTCCTCATCACGTTGAGGTGGAAACACACGGCTGGGATATCATCATCTCCCTTCGCAACTTATCGCTTTTCTAGTCTCTCCTCGCAGTCTCTCCTCACACTGCTTCTCCTGAACTTGAGTAAACTGTACAAAGGAGAAGAACCAGAAAAAGAATCACATTGAAACATTGGAGTCTTTTTTTTGTTTGAAGAGAAAAACAAGACAAGAGTGACTGACTTGTGAACGAGAGAAAAGTGTTGTTGGGAGCAGAACGCAAATCGGAGTACACTTACTCGTATACTGCGGTGTGCTGGCGTTTTTTATGAAGTAATTTCGTATATAAGTTTTTATGTAATAGAGAGAAGCAGAGCGAGAGCAAGAGAAGTTGATACGAATAAGTGGCAAATGGCAGATTGAGAAGAAGAAGAAGGTTGAAGACGAAGTAGGCTTTTAAAAGGAGGAAATAGGATTGACGAAATGGTTCTTTGGCTAAAGAATACGAGTCAGATGATTTGATTTCTCTGTCTCTCTATTCGTGTTCTGTTGCTTTCTCTCCTTCTCAACTGTGAAATGATGAGAGAACTGTGAGTTCCTCTTAATGAATGCTGTTGGTAATTTATTACAGTAGGTAGGATTGAAGGGTGATTTTGCATGATGTAGGCCGATTGGCACAAAGGAAGAATTAATGATGTTAATTTGGTTTCCTGTATTTCCTCATTTCCAGACTTTGTCAGCCACCAGAATCGGAACAAATTGACAACACGACAGCCACTGGGATTGATGTGACTACTTTGAGACAAACGGGAGGAAGACAGGTTATCGTTAATTGACTGAAGGCTTGGACAGAGAAAACCGCGTGCAGAAGATCAAAATTGTCAGTGAGATGGTTAGAAGCTTAAGAGAAATTGGACGAGTTGTTGAGCCAAAATTTTGTGAAGAACAAAGGACCCGAACTTCAGAGACTGACTCATTTCAATAGTTTGGTTTAGTGCAATAGTGAAGCAGCCTATTTATTTGGAGCTTGTGAGGATAAGCAATCATCAAAGGAACCAGGAAGACTGCCAAACCATTGTGGACGGAATTGTTCTCTGGATAAGTCGCAGAGCAGAAAACCACTGGCAATTCCATGTAAGTGGTCTCGTCGTCGCCCCAGTTCTATTTCGTTTTGTGGGACAATTCTGTTATTTTTGTGTACTTGCCCCTTACTTGTCACTCCCAGTCAAGTATTCTTTTCGAATGCTGAAATATTCGAGGAGATATGGTGCTCAAAACCAACGACCTCAATCACGGCAAATCAAGTTGAACATGATTTTCGTTTACATGACGCTCAACTGAAGACGCTGTGCGTATACTACTGTCGTATTGCCACCTCATTATTAATGGGGGTGGAGGTTGATTAGCAAGGCGATTGAATCTGCACGGTGTATTAAAAATCGGTTGACGACTCAGTTGTCTGTCACATAGTAGTGCTAAGTTGTAATTGTGCTGACGACTAGTTTTTGCGGACTCGTTGATTTATTGCTCAGTGTGTAAATAATCAGGGGTGACGGGGTTTATCGATATTTTATTACATTTCCTGTAACAAATTTGTGATCGTATATATCCTATATTTTATCTAGGTATTATTTGTAGGCATATCGCTACTACATCTGGCTGCACAAATATACCAGCAGTGTCCCTCTCCGATGATGTGCATTCAATGCACAAATAATGATATCGTAACGCATATGCTTAAGACGCAACTGTTTTTTTTTTTTGGATCTTCTAAAATTTAGTATTGGTTAGCTGCAAGGTGCTGTTCAGATTACATTTATTATGCCGTCGTAAAGAGAAGTCTGAAGTAGATTTGTGGTGTATTGGTTTGAAAAAGTTGAATACGTCACTTCACTAGTGCTCTTTAACATTGTTGTGACAGATTGCATTGAATTAAATTTGTGGCGGAGAACCATTCTTTCATTTTGAAATAAGTGAGAATGTTGAAGAGGTCAACAGTGCTCGAATTTCTTCTTGAATAGGAAAGCTTTTTATGTTAGAGTGTTTCGTTTCTTTATATTCTCAATTGGATTGAGTTTTAGGATATACCTCCTCCCGACTGGCCACTGCGTCATTATAAAAATTAATTTAAAAAGACTTTTGAAGTGAATGTATGGTTAAAATTACTATAGATGTTGTTGGTTTACGAAGTGATTGCCTACACTTGAGTAAGATTAATGTCACCAGTAATACGACCAACTAGTGGAAAGAAGCTTGGTTGCTGGTAAAAAAGTGCAACAAGCGTATTTAGAAAATCATATTATTGTTGTTATTGTTTGCTTTGCAGACCTTTTCTTCAAATCGAACCGGTAAACGTCGCCAGACGTTAAAACTCATTCAGAATTGGGAAGTTAGGCGATAAACGCCACCGAAAGGTGGCGGTGGAAGATTCCATGGCGGATCGGGATTTTCCCGATGGTCGGATGCTCAAGTTGATGGGTAAACCATGGTCAAGTTGGAATTTGCCCGACCAACCCACCGAATCAGGTACAAACACACACATATACACGTCCAAGGCTTTCTCCTTCTCGAGAACTAGTCATTACGCGCTAGCGTTGTCTCTCAACCCTCTTCGCTGTTTGTGGAACAGGCAGGTTGGTTTCACCAACAAGTATGCCCATTGTACGCGAGTATATGTTCACAGTCAAGTACCTAACCGTTTGACCCAATTACACGCCACAGGCAACACAGAAAGAGAGAAAGAGAGCGCTTGGCAGGTGGCTCCTCCATTGAAATTTCACTGAGTCGAAATTCCAAGAACTTTATGCATGCATTGTGCTGGCTTCTTAAGAATTCATGAAAACCTTATTCGTTCTGATTTGCTAGACCTGTGCAAATTGAGAGATGCATACCAACCTCCGGAGCAACATCGAAACCCTTCTGAATCTGTACCTCTGCCATCGCAGTGTAAGACCATAAAATCAATTAAAATGCTGAATAACAACAAAGTGCTGATTTAGTGAATAAAATCATGATTCAAGAAGATGTGCATTCCATTATTCCATGTCTTGGCAAGAATTTAGAAATTTAGAATGGAATGAAATCAGACTCTTACGAATTAATAACGTCGTTTGTTAAAATTCTGTTAGAATTTTTATAGTTTTATTCAGAATGTAATTGAACACGTGTATTGTGTATAATTTGAAGAAATCTCTTTATCCTACATTACTATCAATACACGCGATAAGGATCGTATTTATATTTATATTGGAATTCGTCTAAACCTGGTTGAACACCGAATAGACATTTTCCGTCCATGTGGAATGAAATGGAATGATTTTGGAATGGAATGGCATCATTTTATTCACTATGCTGATTTGCTTGTTTAAACAACTATAATTGTACGTTTTGCAGACATGTCATTATTTGGAACACATCCAGACACGGATTTTTTGTCCATCATTAAGTGTCCGGGTTGTGGATGGCTGATGAAAATCCAACATGCTCAGAAGCACTACCTGAGTAAGACAATAGCATCGAACATTGTATGATCGTGTAGTAAGTCGGAATCATCACAGAGTAAATGTGCATGTTTGAAAATGATTTGTGTAGGGGACAGCAGAGGTTCGATCGTTTGCAGGGCGAACGACATTGCTATTTTCGGGAGCAAGGTGTTGGGTAAGCCTGTTTATCCTCTGGGCGAAATTAAGGAAACGTACAGTAAGAAAGTTACACTCCGTATTCCACAAACGTCGCCCACGCTCTCCAAGTCGTCATCGCATGGACTGAGGACTTCCACTTTGAACGACTTGAGCTCCTCCTCATCGTCATCGAAGAGTCGTTCCAGCTCTCATTCTTCAAAGACTGATTACGTATCCCACTCAACGTCGTCGCAGTACCGGTCCAGATCGCATTCGCAGCAGGTGCACCATCCACCGTCATCGTCGTATATGCCAAAGAGTCGGAGTGGAAGTACGATGAGCAGCAGTAGTCATAGCTCGCAGTCTATCACCTCATCCAGCACGAAAGGAAAGTCTGGACGTTCATCTCACTCCACATCTACATCTTCCTCCACTTCCTCTTCCTGGTCGACGTTACGATCCAGCTCGACGAGCAAGTCAGCGTCAAACACCCACCACAAGCATGGGAACTCGGGCTCGTACACGTTGTCCATCCCATGCGAAGACATGGGTCAGAATGAGTCGGTCGAGGACCTGCTCATGTCCAACATTGGACCAAGCTACACCACCTCGAAGCACACCGTTCACATCATCGCGACGAGCAACACGAGCAAGTCTAAGTCATCCGAGCCGGACTACGACCACATCAAATTTTACTCAGATGTGCCGGAGAAGCGGCAAAAGCTTGACGGGTCGTCATCATCTTCTCACTCGCGAGGCTCGGATCACCACAATAAACTCTCTCATGATAGTCACCACGACTCGTACAGCAAGACCAAGTCAAAGTCGAGCAGTAGTTCGATGATTAACGGCTCGTTATCTAATTACGGGCTGAGCGGGGGAGACACGGGGAAGAAGAGCAAGGCGTCGGCTTCCTCGTCGTCAGGTTCCGTACATTCAAAAAACGATTTAGGTAGTAGTTCAGCTAAACACCATTTGAGGAGCACGAC
>JAHZMW010003575.1:0-47746 GCA_027743745.1 Alloscopus bannaensis | reverse complement strand
TGGCTTGCAATGCTCATCCCTGATTTCACTTTTGGCTGAAATTTTTGCAACGGTCAAAAATTCTATTGTATTGCTCCAGCCCATCACGTAGCAAGAAAAGGACGCCAGAGACAGAGCTCGGGAACGGTTTTAATAAAAGTATGCATATGTTACCTCACGTTCTCTGGCGTGGTCAAAATCATTTCGTTCATGCTCATGTCGTCGTATCGTGGTCACATCCGCTGTGCTCGGGAAGTGGTCTTCCTCTTGCGTACAAAATATTGTGAATTTGCAGGTTACATAATAAGGGATTCAACATAATTGTGTTATGCCCAGGGAGAATCCTCAATTGCGTAATAAACCCTAACTAAAAGATTAGTACACACGCTTGTTTACAAAGCTTTAATTTATCACTTTGTGGCTTCTCTTATACTCACATTTGCAAGACAAGGGGTATTAGCGCAGTTTCCTCTTGTAGAAATTAGAAGCAGAATTGAGGCATCCTTAATTGGCACAATTTTTATTTGAATGAACGTAAAATTTCTTACTGCTAAATCGTTTTCTTTCTTTACTCAAAGTGCGTGTACGGTTGAATACTGTCGTGGTTGCCGTAGTGCATCTCCCAGTCAATGAAATACAAGTTGTTGATGCTCAAGAACACAGCACAATTATTATACTCTTCGCACTACAACTGCCAGATTATCACTATTGCCCGTGGTAATTATCCGCCGCAGGTCAAATGTCAACATTTCAGTTCTTGTGTTAAAAGACTGCTTTGCATAATTAGTAATCCTAGCAAGGCCCTGCCAACAATCTCATACAAATGCGAAGAGCGTGCGGGGTAGTTGTTGTAGATGTCTGAGTAGAGGAAATGATGCATTACTTCGTTGAATGAAAAAGTGAAATTTCTTCTTCTCGAATGCATCATTATTAGCGTGATCTTTGAGTCTCTGGGGATTCATGAAATGAATGCACACACGTCGACTTGCATGTCAACAAACGTGTGCACTGCTCATCAAAAGAATGCTAATGACGACGAAGGAATTCGAATTATGCATTGGAAATGGCAATTACAAAAACATCAACTTCTTGCGCATTTCTGCGGTGTAAAGTTATCATTCAAATTTATAGCGTGACATATTAAATGGCGTGCGACTGCATAAATCAAAGCCTAATTGCATAATATATTATTATGTATTAGGCTTACAAATAACAATAAAAGAACGTTTGTCACAAAGCTACAAATGAGGGTTTTGACGGATTACCCAAATCTTTTGTTCAAATGTTTCAAACTACCTTACCCAAATGTCGTGTGTACCTAGATTAATATATAGATTACATTTTGTTACACATTACTAATATTATTTTTTGCATAAAATATGTAACACTAGTGTGAATTTCATTCATGCAGGAAGCAGAGCAGCCCTCCTTCACTTCATGACGTTGTTGAAATAGTCGTACAAAAACTATGACACACTTCTTCTCAAAGAAGTTTGCTTTACTCTAACCACCCTTCTAATGATTTGTGGGCACCATAATTTTAATGCACTCTCGTCAACCTGAAACGTTATGAGAAGATCACCACGCTTAGGTTTGTCAACCCTTTAACGTGTAAATTATTATGTTCACCCATTTCGAGGATCATGTCGTGAAGTCCCTTCCTTCTGTTTCTTGACGATTTAATTTGCGATTGATGAGAAAAAGTACGCAGAGGTGTATGCCGTGACACGAAACTCATGCAATAGTTCTAGTAGACGTAAAGTGAAAAAAAGCAGCGCATCTCACATCAGTTATGTAAGGCATGGTATTCATATACTTGTGTTGTATGTGACTACAGTGAATGAAAATCCGTTTGCAACATTGCCGTTGTTTTTTTTTAAAAAAAAGGGTTATAGTGATGCAGTCTCTATTTCTCTTGTTGATTTGTTTGAACAGAGGAACTTCCCACCCCCATTTAGCAATGATCTTTCCTTTTTTGCCAAAGGTACAAATCGTTTCTTCCTGGTTGAGTGTCTTGAAACCGCGTATATATAGTTGAGGGCCTCACGAGTGCATGCGCAGTTCAACTTGGTCGTCGTTCTCTTAGGGACCTCAGCAGAAACGCAAAAGGTTGGCTGTTTGTGAAGAGGTGGCACTTCAAGAATTGGTGGTGTTGGTTGTGACAAGTCTGATTCGAAACTAAGCTCTTAAGCGTTACCATGTTTTCCAAGGTATGTTCAAAGCGTGAATACTAAATCCTTTTTGTACGAACTGATCTGAGTGAGTGCTCCAATTTTACAACCGGAAGTAAAGCGTCTGAGTTGTGCAACGAGAATTGGGAAAACTTTGGGTAAAGTGTGATGGTGTCGGTGAATTGATGCAATTTAAGTGCTTCTCTTCATATCTTCTCATACAGATTGCAGTTGTGGCCAGCCTGTTGGCAGTAGCTCACGCTGGACATGAGGCACCTCCACCGAAAGCATACACATACTCCGTTCCTTCGGTGGCGAAGGTATGAAAGCTGTACAATCTTTACAAGAGATGCACATCGACGTGGAAAATTGAGAACTGGTAATGCTCTATATTTCAGGTCAGTTATCCTGCGCCAACGATTACCAAATCTGTAGAAACATACTCCGCTCCATCGATTGAGAAGACGACCACCATCACTCGCACCATCACATCACCTCTGAAGTATTGCCCTTATCAAACAAACATGACATGAATGTTGCATGAAAAATATTCCACGTAACAAACAAATGTCTAACTTGACCTTTCCAGTGCACCTCCAGTGAAAAGCATTCAGTACTCAGCTCCTGCTGCCCCTGTTCTCAAAGCGGCAGTGGCCCCAGCAATTTACGCCGCCCCATCATTTGCAGCGCCTGTTAATGCCTACGCCGCAGCTCCCGCGGTGTTGTCATCGGGCTACGGCGCCCAGAGAGGTTACTCAGCTCCCTTAGCCTTATCCGTTCCGTCCTTGGGATACTCTCATCAACCTCTCTTAGCTGCCTACGGAGCCCATCAAGGGATCAATTTGGCTACCACCTATGGATCACCTTCCCTAGGCTACAGTCTCGGCTCCTTAGATACTGCGCCAGTTGTCACTAAAGCTCATGCTCATGCTCCAGCAGGATACGCGGACTATGGTCACTAACTCATCACTAACCGGAGAAGAGCATCTGTAAAATCTTACTGCTCTCAAGTGAAACCAAATAAGAATGAATGCGATAAAGAATAAGTGGATGCGGTGTGTAAATTTGTTCAGTACGTGAGATGTATGAATGCGACCCTCCTGTCATTCCCACCATTTGACCGTTACAGAAAAGTATTATATTTTTGCTCCGACAATGAAGAGACGATGAACGACACATTTGTTGACCATTCTTTGAAACTTTTGAGTATACAGAAAAAGTGCAATTCTGACAGTCTAATCTGCCAGCGCTTTGATGTCTAGTCGAAGAAATTTTTATGATGAGAATAAATCCTGAGCTGTTGCGTTTGGAAATTTTGATGTGTTTCGTTCATTTACGACAGGTAATGCATGTCATAAAGGTTCACAACATCATAATCAAGAACATCCTCTTCCACGTTACAGAAAATGTGCTTTTAAGCAATGTCACAGTGCCCCCATATCAGAGTCGGAATAAATAAAAAAAAACGGTGAGTAAGAAACGAGACCGGGGACAAATTCACCTTTATGTGATCTTCTTTAAAGTCACCGTAATTTATTAAACCTCATAAACTGATATTGGACTACAACTAAATAGCAATCTTTTTTCTTCTTGCTTCACTAGCGTGTTTCAGATATAGTGTATGTATATATCGTATATATGTCTCGCTAAAAATCACTAATATTTTCAATTTATTCATGTATATCTTTATACACATATTCATATATGTTATACATATTGTAGTTTTCAGTTTTTAATTATTCAAAACCTTTGAATACTAATATATTGCATGTAATGTATGCTTACATGTATATATATATATTTAGTACAATAATATATTTTTTCATTTACTTTTTTACCTACAATATGTCCTTTTCCTCTGTTACTGGAACAGACTATAATATATATATATATATTTTAAATATGGACTTGATTAAACTTGCGTCTTTCTTGTTGCAGAAGACAACAACGTGCCTCTTCATCTTTCTGGTTTGTTTTATATAAGAATACATCAGCAGCCGCAGCCATGTCAGCATATCATACATCATCAGCAAATCTTCAAAATTAGCGTAGTTTACCACAGTACAATAGAACTTGATGAGAAAGTGTTTCGTTTTTCGGCATCTGGCGTTTTTATACATATTTACATTTACACTTTTTCCCGTTTTGTAAACGATTCTTGAGAGAGAAAAAAAAACTAGTTGGAAATCAACATAATACATTTGCACACTCATTGTCATAGTATCAAGCTTGATATTTTTCTTCGATTTGAATACATTCAAACTGATACAGTGTGACTCATCAACAATTGAGAGTCGTTCTTTTAATTCACTACCATAGTAAAACAAGAATCATACAAGAATAAATCAAATCTATCCATAGTGTCTCATTAGCAAACACATGTGAGCTGGTAATGGAGAAAAATGAGAGTAGTTTGTTTTAAATAACAGAAGCAAAAGTGAAACGGAAAGTACGTATAATGTAGGAGGGGGAGAGTGAAAATGCGGAGAGACAACTTACATTTCTATTTGCACAAAAGTGTGGATGATGTGGAATGCGAATTTGAAGATACAGGTGGTTTTAACAGGAGGCAACAGCGGGCGTCTTGTGAAATTTACGAGATGCGAACTGCTCACAGGAACAAGAGTTGCATATAGAGAGTTGCGGGGACAGAGGAGGTGTACGGGGAGGGAGGAAACGGTTTAGGGATATGCACATTTTGCAAAGAGAAATGAACATGCCATGATTCTCGATATTATGGCGACTGATTTTAAAAGCCTTATTGCAAGAAATTGCTTTTCGTGATTCATGTGTTGTTGTCATTGACGTAGTTTCTCGTCAACTTCCATGCTCAAATTGCAATCTGAATGCTCACAGATTGCAAATTAAAAACTCAGTAGCGAATCATGGCATGTTCCAAGAGCATGTTGATATGGATGCTTTTTTTACTCTGGTAAGGAGTCAGGTCACTGAGTAAATCCCACGAGCGTTTGACAATAAATTTGGATAAAATATACTATTTGCTTTTTGCATAAATGCAATCAGTACTAGACTTTGAAATTTAATTTTTATGCTTTGGTCTTAAACCAAACCACAGATATAATTCTTCTGTGACAAGCTTCAAGAACAATATTGAGAGGGACAACCATTTTTACGAGAGAGCACGGGGATCCTCAGAACGCTGACTCCTTACACCACACATTCCGATCTTTGTTTTACGATAATTTACATATTTGTGTACAGTATATATACAAGATAACATTTTCCCCCGTTTCATATTCAAGTAGTCAACAACTAACTTCTCTGTTTACAACGACTAGATAAAAGACTGGTCAACAACTGAGAAGCTTTAGAATTGCTACAGGAAACGCTCAAATACCTTTACAGGCCTATGTATTATGTATTTATTTCGTCGTTTCTGTGTGAACAGTACTGTATGTTAATAACAACGTGACTATACCTGATGATGGCATTTTGGACACTAGTTTTAACTACATAACTACTCGTTTTTCTGCATTCTCCTTTCTTGTGTTGCACTTGTGTTCAGTGAATGTGTGGTTGACGAGTTGATGTATTAAACAACTCACGGATTTCTTTACGTATAATAAATATTCGAGTCACAGTAATAAGCAAGATTTGTTTTGACCTTGAATGTTTTCACCAACAGAGAGATATCATTGTACCAAACGAATGGGTAACCAACATTATTTACCGCCAATTTGTAAGAGATGCATGGAATTATGCGGAAATGTAGCAGAGGTTTGTTTTAAATTTCTCGAAACCGACATTGTCCCTGTTGTACAGTTCTCACGAAGAAAAAAGTCATTTCTGTAAAAATCTCAAAGACTACTAACATGTCCTGTAGAATGTATGCACACGTACTCTTTATCATTATCATAAATATATTCTGTAATATTGTACAAATTTTTCAGAGAGGAATCACTGTTCCTCCAAACACGCACACTACAAAACCACACTGCTGAATGCCGAAGCTTACAAATAATATTGTACGATTTGTTTTTTAAGACGCTGAGACAAGTATACACTTGCTACTTTCTCTTGCATACTACATTTCCCGGCATCTGGCGACCTAAGGTCAAATTATATCAGTTTCTTCTGACTTGTCAATAGTATAACGCATTTTCCCAACCCAAGTTCACTCACATTTGTAGCAGTAATAATGTTAACACTAAAATTAGGGGTTTCAAAGTCATTTCAAACATAATATCTTGTGTATGCTTGAGGATGGTATTGTCAGTCATCAATCTCAAGATAAAGGTTTTTACTCTCTGCGATGGTGGTGGTCGTTAGTGAAACTCGGGTTAAGAGAAATGCCGCTATAAGATTGTTTTTTATTGCTTCCCACTTTCCCTGGGGGAAGCAACCTTACCTACATCGTGATAAAGGTGTCGTGAAAAGCATTGTTACACTACCACATCATCTTTCACGATAGTACAGAAACGTCTACTTTGATATTCGTGAGAACTGCATTCAGGTCAGACGGAAATCCTCCGTACCAATTGTTGATTGTAAAAACCCATGGCTGTAAATACGGGAAAAAACGTGAGAAACAGTGAGCAGGAAGGAAACACACTGGAGGCAGACGACAGTGCAAACGATTTGAGGGTGAAAACTTCACCAGTTGAAAAAAGTGTGTTACATAGAAAGATTAAAGAGTTTAGAAATATCTGTTTCCAAATTTCAGACATGCGGACATTCCAGGTCGTCACAGGCTTTTTCCGTAGATAGGTCACACATACCGTAGAAAGTTATGATTGATGTGAATAGTCGTATTACAATATGGTGCGTTGTAACCTGAACGATTGATCATAGAGGGTGGAAAAGCAAGAGAGACATACAGAGTCAAGAGAAATCAGCTAGGTTTTCAAGTGAGAGAGAGGAGAAAGTGGTGTGTTGATGAGTGATTTTGGAGGGAGACAAAGAGCCGGCAGCACAGAGAGAACGGTGGATTGTTGAGAAAGAGAGAAGATGGTCTTTGATGAGAGTAAAGAGAAAGAGTGTGTGTGTGTGTGTCTTGAGAAGTTTCCAAAGAGTGAGAGATACAGACAAAAGCGTTACATCACAACTGAAGCACAACTCTGTAACAATGAAAGCAGAGTCAGAGGAAATATCGATACGACAGGAGTTGGAGACTAGAACATCAGCATACGAATACAAGAGACTGAGTGACAAAAACGGTTTGTAACTAGGTACCATAAGACATAGCGACTATAAATATAAATAGTTCCTAAACGTAAGTATATTTCCTGTATAATCTAGAACGGTAATAAAACTTCCTATACACTCATGTTTTGTTTGGAAACACTCTTTATATGACAAATATCAAAAAATGATTTTTTCTTGGTCGTTGTTATCATATAACGTGTATCATCTTTATGTATGTCTCAAGAGTTGTATAACTGTTTTTCGTTCGTCATCTATCGTGTCTCGACACACACGCAGAGAAGTTATATACTTTCTTGTATTGTTTAAAGAGATACTTGATACTCGCGCTAGCTAAAATTATAGCTTCGATAACGAAGTACATATTATACATAAATACAAGAATGGCCTTATACACACGTGTACTTCTTTTGCATCTCCTGTCTTACAGATATAGAAAATGAAACAAACAATATAATAATATACTTTATGTTACGCATGTTTTTCTTTGTCATCACTGTGTCCCAGTGATGGCATGGATTCGTTGTACTCGAGTAATCAATGTACATTCTATGTAATTATAAGTTTTACACATACTTATACAATAATGACAGTAGATAATGTAGATGTCAGCGTCTTGATTCCAAACGCGCACTTACAATTTTTCTTCGTGTTTTCACGTGTCTCTACGTAACTAATTGATCAACCAGCATTGCACAAGTCAGATATAAATGTAAATGTTGAAATTCCTGCTTCCTCCTAAGTTCTACTTATCTCTGTACAGAGAGAAGTGTAAGTAAAGTTGATTTTGATTATACCACTGGGCAGTAATTAATCATAATCACACGTAACAAGTAGACGTTTGATGCTGCCCGTTTTTGTGGGACAGCAGAGATTTCTCTTTGTTTCGGGGGTATAGTATAGTTTTTAGTCTCTCCATGTTGCTTGGTTTCTTAACCTTCCAAAATTTATCATAAAAACGCTCCTCCTCCTCCGTCTTCATTACCAAGAAATCAATCAGTGTTTGTGTGTCTGTGTGTATGTATATAAAACAAGGGAACGAGTTCGAAAAGTAAGCGTGCATATTTCAAGCTTGTACAAGACAACCTTGTATTAAACCTTCAACTACCGTCGAATTGGCTTACCGTGCGAGTACAAAGATCGCAGAAAAAAATCCCGTTTTTGTTAACTCACTCGTTACTTCAGGGGATGGTCGAGCTCGTGGATGATTTTTATGGTGCAAAATTCAAAGGATGACAGGCTTCCTCTTTCTCTGCTTACCACCATATACACTGTATTGCATAATGAGCAAAATTTCCATGTAATAATTTGTAGAATATTTTCATCTGTCTATTTTTATAAAGGCCATTGTAATGTAATCTGCTTGCATCTACATACAAGTGAACGTACGGATTTCTTGGAATGTCATTTTTATAAGGTTATCTTTGACAACTGCCTCTTTCCTCGAGAATCTCATCCTGTCTTCGCGTCGTCTCCTCTCTTTTCTATGTTGAAATGAAAATAATGGCATTTTATTTGCGTTGTGAAGCTTATCGAGAGCATCCTCGCGGCGTTATCCACACTCACAAAAAACTGTGAGACTAAAGTTGCTCAGATCAATTTAAGACTACAAGACTTCATACAATCGTATCATGTTCGTCATTCTTCCTCTCAGAAGCATACGCGGTTTTTTAAACCAGTCATTTGAATCAGGTCACCAAAAAGTCAACCAAGAGATCCACCCTTTTTCAATTAGAAAGAGTCTGAGTTCGCCCCTTTTTTCTGTGATCTTCATTGGCATCACCATGAAAACTACATATATGGACAACGAAAGAAGAGTTATTTTCATTGTAAGCCACATCACTAAATACCGTAATGAAAATTTCAGTGCTGCTGCAAGATTGAAGTTTTCATAAAATTCTTCATTCACTGCGTGTAATTTTCGTGTTGCATAATACGTACTGTATATAATATGTATATTCGTCGAGTTGAAAAGCGTGTGTAAATGCAACAAAATCCCGAAAGAGTGTGCCAGAGAGTGCTAAAAGATTATTTAAAATAAATACACCCATGGTATGCATAATTTATATATATATATATAATAGACGTAGCGCTAAAAAATGTGTTCCACTATTACGTCCCTCTATATGTAACACTTTTTTTTGGCTCAGGCTATTTTAATTGCATAGTTTCACCATCTGGGTTACAACATCCGCCACCATTCTAATATGATTGTTTACGTTGTTCTCGCCTCGTTTTCCAGCATCTCTAAAGAGCAATGAACGACACGACTATGTGTGAGCCACTCGACTCCTCCGTCGTTGAAAAAAATCCATCACTTCATATTTCGTCTCTCCTTTACCTTTAACATATCTACATTCTATTGGTTAGTCTAAAGTGTTGCATTAAATATTACATCTGTGTTATAATTGTTAGAATATTTCTACTCCTGATGTTGTTAGTTTTTGTAGAGAACGTCCTTTTTCATTAATGTATCATGAAGATGGTCGTCTTTCTTCTCGCCTTTCAATCAAATTACATGGGACGATAAAGACGACGATGATGGTAGAATATGTCTTCCTAACGTTTAGAGAGTTAGTATATTTTTTGTCAAAATTTTGTAGCATTTTTTCCCATAAATTTCGTCTCTACGCACACGAGAGAAAGAGAGATGATGGATGATGAGATCAACGAGATTTGGTAGTAGGAGAAGTAGTTCTGGTGTATATATGAAAATGATTTGATGTAGGTATACTCGCATTAGCAAATCATTGCAGTGAGCATTTGCTCTCAATTTGCGTTTTAATCTCTGTTACATGAGATTCCAACGTGTTCTTCAGTTCTGAAAGGGAAATGAGAGGGGGCACGCAATTAGAGACACAAAATAGACGGGAAGGAATAATTTGAAGGGACGGGAGCCCGATAGGATTTCCATCAGACAGTTGACCCAGGAAGGTTTTTCCATAAGCAGTATTCCCATGTAACTTTTTCTTTTTCACACGAAAATAATTTCCAAACCTGCAGATTTCCATTGCAAATTTTTAAAACTCCCCCAAAAATATGATTTAAAAAATTATTTGTTAAATTATACAACATCTTCGACTCCGTAAAACAAAAACCTATTTGGGAATTCCACATTCCCGACCCATCAAATACAAACGAGGGCAAATGCCTCGTGTAGTATTTGATATTTAATTCTGCTACTCAACGATGTGCCTATTTATTGTAATAAAAGTTACGTTTATTTTAAAAGTAATCTTTCTACAATTTGTTTCTACTTGTCATCGTCTTAATCCAAAATAAATCCAAATCATCGCTGTAATATCTGAACAACTAAGGATAGAAGTACTCGTATGGAAACCCGTGCTCGGAAATTCGTGTGTCGGCATGGAAATTTTAGCTTATGGAAATTCATTCCCGCAGTAAAACTGCCTTGGAAATCCTATCACCAACCCGAGACAGACGACATACTGGTAAACTCGTCTTCGTCCTCGGCTTCCGCTTCTCGAGCGAGCTCTTCAGGCGTTTTCTTTTTTCGCATGAGAGGATTGTCTGGTACTGCAGCTGCTTGTTGTTCCTCAGTTATCTCTTCCTTCTTCTTTATATTGTACTACAATTGTGCAAGCGAAGTAGAAAATCATCATTAGACAATGTTACCGTAATCAGAGTTGTCATTTGTCAATCTCTATTTCTGGATACCGTACAGCACCGGAGACGGAGATCGGGGAGCGGGGAGAGCAGGGCCAATCATATTAATGACAAAGTGTTAATAACAAAGCAAAACAAAATTCAATACAGGAAAAGTATAATATGAGAATTATGATAATTAGAGAATTGCTCCATGCATTCCTTTTTATGATTTTCTAGCTCGTCTGAATTTTTGTCCATTTTCTCATCACACATTGCCCCCGTCAGGAATACGTACATATTTATATATGTGAACACAATCATGAGCCTGACCTATGGACAACTAGGTTTTATTATTAAACCTACATAATTCACCATTCGTATTTGTCAGGATTTACTGAGTAAATACGGTATCTAATCCCAGCAAAAAATAATACTGCAAAGAACAGGTAAAAAGACTCGTAAAACTAAGCGGCTTAGATTTTTGTGTGCTACTGACTGACATTCATAAACAAATGTTGAGAGCAATTTAGTGGAATGGCTAAAAAAGAGAGCGAAGAGTGATAAATTATGTACGCTGAGCAGATATTTTGCGTAAACAAAGAGGTACTCCTAATTTTCAAAAAAATAAAATAAAAAATTCTTTCGACCAGTAGCCTCATATACGTATGGCGAGCGAGTTAGAATTCCGGGTGGTTATCTACAAATTTCCCGCTCCTGCTTATTTGTCAGCCTAGATACTATCAATAATACCAATACGAAAGTCAAGGATTGATAATCAAAAAACAATGGAGTCAATGAGTAATCGGTGCGGCAACGAGTTTAACAAACAGCAACAGTCGCGTCAAGCCTTAGTTTTTACGTTTCACGCTAGGGTATAGTGCAACATTTGTAACTGATTTCCAGGGCATATCTATATATAATTAAGTCTTTAGATTTGAGTATTTGAAAGAAAGAGGGTAAAATAGTTTTTTTCATCGTGGTGTCTTAGAATGATTATGAGACGACTGAAAGAAATGTCCGAAGGATATGACAAAATTTTGAAAAAAGGTATTTGAAAAAAATTACGTCCGGTCTGTCCGTTTATTTAGCCTTCCGCAAGATCACGACTTGACTTTTTCAAAATCTGATTTCACGACACGTGAAAATATCTCGGTCAAGTTTGTGAACCAGCCTATGACCTCAACAAGAAGGCGGTCAAGTGAGAGGTTACCAAAAATGTCACCACAGTTACACATAATAAGTGATTTGTCGTTGCTACAAATAGTAATCACCTTAGATGTCGAATATGATGACATTTTCTATTTTTGAACATCCCAGGCTCGGAAATAGGCTCGAAGTTTTATTTCTGTCTCCTCACTAAACGATGTTTGCAAGATTTTATTATTCATACAAACACCCGAGTGGAGATAACTTGCAAGATTGAATCAAGAATCAAAGTCATAAAAAATTCAAGGTGAATCTAGGAAGCTGTGTGTGTTGTTTAAACTTAAAATCACGAGACTCAAGTTTCAACTACTCATTTACAGCGCCAGGGAGTTTTATAAGTTTAACTGGTCACAACGAGTGTCATATAATGGGCTTTATAAAACGCTCAGTTACACGACCTTGACAAAAAGCCATCGCTTATCGCTTGAAGCGTCTGACACAATTATAGTAAATAACAAAAGTATAAGCAAACTCACTCTAAACAATTCGTACAGCAACCACTGGTGAGTTAGCTACTACATAAAATGGCAAATACTGTTTCAAGTCAGAGAAAAAAATGTGAGTGAGTAAAGCACTTATACCAAGCATTGCAGATTAAAAATTGCAATTGTAACATGTCCACTACGTGATGTTAAAACTATCTAGCTGTTTTGGTATTGTGCTAAGCAATAAATCTTAAGCACATTTTCTCTTCACAAAAGCCTTTAGACCTAATCAAAAAAATACCGTCATCAATCATTATAAAAACTCTTCTGCGTATTCTTCAGGTATTCAAAAGACGTATGCTACAGCACAATTAAATGCGGCCTTGAAGGTGTCATCTGCTAAACAACGACATTGCTTTTCTAGAATGCATCCAATCAAAGTAAGAAGGTATTTTTTGCGGCTCAAAGTCAAGTCTGCAGAGCCACATCAAATGTGCAATTCTGAGCATCTTCAGTTTATCGATTACGCTGGGAGACCAGTAAAATTAGAAAAATGATCTGTGTTGGGAAAAAAATTGTCTGGGTTACACCCGGACTAAAATAAATTTAGTGGAGACTCATTTATATTACTCTGACAGAAACCTCGAGTTCCATGAAACCATGAAAGCTGAGAGATAGTAGTCCAGTTTATTCGTGCCATATGCATAAAATTGAAATTGTAGCCCGGTGAATTTAGGGTGTATGTGAACGTTTTATTGTTAGCATGAAGTAACATTGAATTCTGCAAGCAGCATAACATTTCACTTGTCCATAAAAGTCATAATCTAACAACTCTGAAGCTTTCCACTGCCACCTCAACTAAACAATCCTCAATAGACTTGTTAACTAGTGTAGTATGCCAGATACTAAACAGGAAAAACGATTTTATCTCACAATCATTGTACCGTATAGTCGTAAGTAAGAGAAATTTTCGTGCAGAAACTAAAACTCTGTAGAAACCGATCGAGTTTCAAAAGACATCAAGAAACTCAATACATTTGCTGACAAAAAACAACCTTTTACGTAAGAGCACCAGTGGATGCTATTCTTTGTCCGGGTGTTTCATGTCATGCAATCCTTCGACTCTCATAGGGAAATTTTTGTACAACACTCACTAGTTTGGCATGATGGTCAATTTGGGAAGGTGAAACCTCAAAAATGTCTTGTTGGCTTGCCTTTGCATGGATGAACTACTAGGTTAAGTAAAATATATCTTGTGAGTCACCCAGAAGGAGGAAATTCTAGGGAATTGGTTTTTGTAGAGACAGCATTCCCGGACAAGACCTGAAAACAACATGCCAACTGCAAAGTGTAATGCGACCTACTTTGTACAAGTGAAACCCACAGCTGTAAATTTTATTGCAGCAATCCCGAATATTATGTGATTATCCAGGTCCCCACATTGCCTAGAAAAACACAATTGAAGTATGCAATGTACTGGTGATGTGCTGGAACTGAACCTGGATATAGGTAATACGTAGCTAGAGAAGAGCAAATTATACGCATGAATAAAATTCCTCGATGAGGGTTGCTGCTTTCCTACCATTTGCATTGTGCAGCACACTTACAATTAGCTTTTGAACACAATACATCACGAAACCTTCTTGTCATTGCTCAAAGCAAGAGAAAAAGCCTCTAAAACTGTAATAATAGTATCACGTCGTCTATATCCCACCTTACGGTTTAAATCAAGGATTCACACTAGGGCCTCAACGAGGTTTCCGATTACCCTGTACCGGAATAGTACCATCTTTTTTGTAATTACACCCCTACTTAAGCGTTAAGACACAAATATTAAATTCGACAGAACCCTGATAAAATTTAGCAGAGCATTTTATTTCAATCCACCCAGACTTTGACACCCTACAATAAAAAATTGGTGTGCTTATATTTGCAGCGAATACTTCGCAGCACCGTTGTTTAGGCTCTGCTGCCAAGCTGCGATATGCCATGTACACCTGAGTGTTCAACGTACGTATTGTCGATGACGTGTTTAAAACGAGCTTCTTCTCTCGTGCATGTTACATTATAGACAATCATCGCTATGTCCGAAAAAAGACGGATAAGTAGAATTCGTGAGCAAACCAGCGTTCATGATTCACGATGAGAAAAAAGCTCATGTCGTCGTGAGCAAAAGCCATATGTCTGTAATGCTAATGTGGACATGTAAAAATGGAAATTGAGCCTTTTCAATCAATGGGGAGCACTCCAGAACCTTGATAAACACTTGGCACTCCAAAGCGTCCACCAAGACACGCAAACGCTCGTTTCCCGTTCCAATTCCTCTGCGTTTGCAAATGTCTCTCTGGCTCTGAAGAGTGAACACACACACGCATTACACATACCACTGCTCGTTTTGTGTTCGCTCGAGTTGTAATCATTGGCCGCAGCCATCTTGTAATTTGTTTTCCACTGTAATTTAAGGCATAAACGGTATCCCTACTTGTGTCATTGTTTGCCTGCCCTTTCTCGAAGTTTGGTGTGTCTCCGCGTTAATCAGCGTTCGATTCCAAGAAAATTATAAAACTGTTGGCCTTTCCTCTCGGTTGAATTAGGAGCAACCCCAACTTGGTAAGTATATGTGAGATTTTTACCTTTTGAACATGTACTAGCATAATAACATCGACATGACTAAAATGAGTTGCTTCTTGTGCAAATACGTTGTTGACCTGCAAAAACTTTCTTCATTTCCCCTCCAATTCAGGAGTTTCAAGCGAACGCTCTCTATCGTTGTATAAATCTAGATAACTACATCATGGCTTCTGGCGACGAACGGGATACTTTGGAGTCATGGGAGAAAATGATGGCTTGCTGCTTTCCCTGCGGATTTGTGTGGTTCAAGGAAGGATGTGGATCCTCTTGTTGTGTCAACGTTATTCTCGGAGCACTCCTTGGAATGTGCTGCGCCAACATTTGCCATGCTTGCTCATACGTTGGTAAGCCAGCAGGACCGGAGAGTCCTTGTGCTGTTATTGCAACCCACGGAGAACTCCGTCCTCTCGGAATCACCCAACAACCTCGTTTGTAATTTAGCACGTTCAACGTCATGTCAGTGTCCTCATTTTGCTCGTGTGCATTATTATTACGCCGTTATGAAATTATTGTCAAGCGAGTCACATCAGAGTGTCTCTCACGTCAATTAGCAGCTAATCATGTTCTCAAAGAAATTCGCACAGAGAAAGTCACAATACTGAAAATATTGCTACGAAGAGGCCATAATATCCCTTTTCATTGTGCCTAACGAGTATTTTACATTTTTTTAAAAAATATTACTGGCATATCAAGTTTTGTATATTAAAAAGTGTTATCTGTAGTGTGAGAGGAATCAACTCTTGAAGTGTGACTGTTTGAAAAACCGTTACTATTACTAATATACGCTATACACGTCACAAGATGAACGCATCGGGTCCATGTATCCTGTATCACCATTTTTTCCAAATGCTTAAGCCATCATTGGTGGTAACATTGTGTTGACTCTATGTAAAACATTGTAAAAATGTGTTTAAGTGCTGAGAACAAATAAAATTATTGTAAACTGTTTGTGCCGACACATCCTCCTTAAGTACTGTGAACAACATATCACTTAATTTCCGCTCGTATACTCACTTGTATCACGACGATACGTTTTTTTCGAGGTTTCCTCCCGCCGATAATTAATGAATTCTACAATTGAAAATAATTCATTTATATAATTTAGGAGATGTGTCAGAGAACTCCTTTGCTGGTACTCGGTTGTATAAATGAATTTCCAAGTATTGCACTGTAATGCATGGGTACAAGAGTTGAATGCTCTAATCTTCGAAGTCAAACCATGTGGGACGGAATAAAACCTCATTTTCCTTGTCCGATAACCAACAAGTTTTGTCACTTCCTCCAGTTTCGGTTATTCAGAGGGAATGTGTTCAATTTGTGGGTTCAGCAGAGAGAGTTGTTACTCAGAAGTCGGTCGCACCACATCTTCAATCACTCTGTGCTTGAATAATTGTCTAAACGTTAAAGTTATCCAGGAAAAAACGGTAAGCTTTACCTAGCAGTTTTCAAATATATTCAAGTCTGAAGGAAAGAAAGTATGGTATTTTCGAATTTAATTTTAATATCACTAGTTGTTTTAAATTCCAGCTACAACCTGAAACATGTCTACCTCCCAGCAACGTGACGAGCTCCATTCATGGGAGCAAATGATGGCTTGTTGCTTGCCTTGTGGATTGCTTTGGTTTAAAGAAGGTTGTGGCTCGGCCTGCCTTATCAACGTTGCACTGACAGTTTTTTTCGGAGGTTGCTTTTGTCATATCTGCCATGGATGCATGTATGTTGGGCAACCTGCGAAGCCCAACAGTCCTTGTGCGACAATTTCAACTCATGGAGAACTCAGCCCGCTGACGGCGATAACTTCACAGCCCAAATAAATTGGAGTTCACTCGTCACTCCTGACCAGATCATCAGCACCGTGTTTTGAATGAGGACGACTGTGTTAAGTTCCAATTAAAATCGTTCATTTCAAGTTTTCAAAAAGGTTGTAAACTTTACAGTAAATGCGTGACAAAATATTCGGAATTAAAATGAAACGTGTGTTTTACTTGAATCTTATATTTCATGTGGCATGCATGTGCTAATTTAACGCCCAAATATAAACACGAGAGACCTCGGCGCAACGTTGACTTTCACAATTTTCTATTTGTCCACGAACGGTGTAAATCTACACCTATCTATTTCTAATGACTTCAGCAACTACGACAGCGCAACTATCATTTGGCAATGTGCCATCAACCATGAATGAAACCAAAGCTTTGTCATTTCTAAACGCAAATGAAAAATCGGTCTCCGCAAACTCTGCGGTGCAGAGTGTCCTGAAAACTCGTGCTCATTACTTCCTCTCACCGTGAGAGGAGTGCACAGGTCTTATTCACTTGACAGTCATGGAAAGTCAGAGAAACCCTGTGGAAAGGTAGTTTTTTATGTAAACCAAACTCTTGCAATCACTACACCGCAAACAGTGTAAAAGAGTCATGTTTCAACATACTTGTCAAACCTCTGCTCCATCATTGGTGTGTGTATGTGGGTAAGAATCACAAAATGTTCACACACTTGTCTATTTGCTCATGCCTTCAAAAAGGAAATGCGATACCATTGAATTTGTGTTTTCCCGTGAAAGCAAAAGAATGGGATAAAGTAAAGAGAGAGAGAGAGAGAGAGAGAGAGAGAGAGAGAGAAAGAGACAAGGCCAACAATAATCACATATTCACAAGTTTCTTCAACATCATCCACATGTATACCAGCCTGAAGCAATACAAAAAGGACAACTTTCTCCTCTCTCTTCTCGCTCTATCTCCGTTTTGCCGGGAGCATAAACAAGAACCGTGTCTGGAAGGAGGTTAAAAATATTACTTGGATTTGCATGTTTTACCGCTTGAAAGCCAAAGAAAAAGATCCAAGAGAAAAAGGGATTTCATTGCCTTTCATAAGTAAACAAAAATTTGTTCCGAATCAATGGAATGTTGTAGCATCTGAGTGAGACTCCCTTTCCGTGAAAATATATACATAGCCACGCACAGGATGTGTATGACAAACAGTATTTTGTAAGGAGAGAGAAAGAGAAAGTGAGTGTGTTTTTTGACATCCTTTTTCCATGCCCCTTTCTCTTTTTTCCGTATCTCTTTTGAACCCCACCTTTTTTCCTCCTGTCAAAAAAGTCCAATCTTGTGTCAGGCGTATGCACACATATCTACACAAGTTATGTATTCGTAAAGTATGTACCGCTAAGGAAAGAGTTTTCTGGTTCAACAAGCCATAGCCATTTCAATTCCAAGACGTTTGAATGTTTTCTCCTCCGTTTCCATTCCATTTCACAAAAAAAACTAAAGGGAAGAATGTGAGATAGAGATGTTACCAACTGATTTTTATCCAACGTTTTCTTTGCTGTGGTATGTACAGAAATGTGCAGCTTTTTTAACGTGAAGTATTGCATATGTGTCTAGAAGGTACATACATATATTCATGGGCTGTACTCACTTTATATTTTTACTTCTTTCGTTCGCTTATTTGTTGGCTTTCACTCTGTTTTTCTGGAGTAAGCCGAGCTTGATGTTGGAACTGGTTGACTTTCCTTGTTATGCCGTCATTTGTAAGCTTGTCTAGCAATTTTCCACTCCCATTCGGAATTCAATCTAAAAGGTCTTTCTTTTCTTGCGTACTACACAACGGAGGAAATGTAACAAAGCGTTTTTATTGCACGGATGACTTGTCTTTCTCAACGTTTAATTCTTTTCCTGTTTGAATTCTTTTCAAAGCTTTCTATTTTCGTTTAAGACTCGCAGAATGCGATCTGCGACAGGGAGAGACAGAGAGTCGGCTTTCGAATGGGAAAAATTGAGTTTGGTTTCGAAACGGAAATTGAGAAAAAACCCAAGAGACAAGATTTGTAAATCTTCTAGAATAAAGGATTATCTCATTATGCGCTGTGCGGTATGGTGAGTTGAAATGAAACGCAGTTGTGGTGATGCAGAGGAGCATGTACATACATAAATAAGTTCACTGGATCGTTTCTTTCTCTATTCTTGTCATGTCAAGCAAAGGACTGTTTTGTGTCAACACAATTTCGTGCCGTCATTCTTTACGCAAACAGGAACAGATCGAATAATACAGATATCTCAAATTTCAATTTGCGGTTCCCTTCTCTCTCTCCAGTCGGATTGAGTTTAGCTGAGACACAGAATAGCAGATGACCGCTCGCAGAGGAGAATCAGTCATGGTGACAAAGAGGCAAAGGCTTTGCTCCACTTCTCCAACAGACTAAATTGCGACAGACTCAAGCTATGCTTTTCAACTCGAATTTGCAGATGCCCAGCACTCTCCCTTTTTTTTTTGCTTTTGACCAATGCAACGTAACATTGCCTCTTTCTTGAATTTATCAGTGAAATACATCCTGGCAAGAGTCGACTCCTGTCTTAATTACGTAATTGCGTGTGTGCAATCGAATTACAATGAAATGAGGCAAAGATTCACTTTCCCCACACACAGATCTCCCCAGCTAATCTCTATTTTCATTGGCACCCACACGTGTCAAATTGTCTGCGATTGGTATAACATTCAGTTACTGATGTACTAGCAGACTTGCAGTACGGATTGATCTTCCATCTTTTCCGATGGCGAAGAGCATTGTCGCTGTGAATTGCTAAGTGGAGACCACCATCGTTCCGGTTAAACCAATAGCAGGTCACACACAATTGCTGCAGAAAAATTACACCAAGTGTGGTACAAGTAATAAATTGTTCTTTACATTTGAGGTGGCCATGCAATCTTCTTATCCGTGTATACAGGATCTAATCCAATTTCAGCAAGTGTGTTTACGTTTACGAATTCTGACAAGGAAGCCTCGATAAATTTTCTATTCTTAAAAAAATTCGAGCGTCTCTCAATAAATGACTGGAAGACCAGAGTAGACCGGCAGGGTACGGCGCTGGCGATGAGCGAAACCTCTTATCTAAATTGTATTTCCGGTGAATTGTCCTGCTGAGTGAATGTGCGTGTACCTATGTGTCATAGTATTTTTCGTCTTACAGCATTGCCTGCTTCCTCTCCTCATCTCTCTGCTTGCTTTTAGTTTATTATTTTTTCTCATTCTTTGCCTTCACCACAGAATGCACCAGTTTAAGTGTCTTTGTAAGAAATGGATCTCATTTCCTTCTTGAATTCATTCCCATCGATGAGCGTCTGCTGATTTGAAGACACTTTGTAGCAGTCAATACATAATGAATATAAATTGGTGCTGAATGACTTGCAGAGAATTCATGAGACGGCTTGTGTGGCTTGGCCTTGTACCCAACACCTTCCCGGTGGCCTGTCTCCACCAAATCCAAAATTCCGGTTAGATGAGCACAACCATATCTTCTAGATCTGTCCCTCAGAAAGTGTTCCAAAGTACGGGACAATAGTAAGTTTCCTTGTTTTTGTAGTATTAACAAGAGACCATTTCCAACCCTTTTTTCGGTTGTTGTGCAGTGAAAACAGCGGACCTGGCTAGCGTCAGCAAAGTGAAAGCCTTCAAATCTTATGCATTATTCATCCGCATGCCATTTTCACCAGAGTGAGAGTTGTTCACTTATTCCTACATCCTTCTCATAATAATCATCCTGTGCAATGTACTCTACACCGCACACTGCCAATTTTGGAAATTTATGTCTCAAGGTTGTCTGAAGGGATGAATTTTTATGCATTTCTCAAATAATGAATCGGGCGCCGTATCTCTGCACTCTTTATTGTTTATTGCTACACACTAATACAACAAAGGCACGGTTGTTAATGATGCCGATGAATGCGATGAATTTGTGCTCTATATAAAGGGCAAAACAATCAATACATTTTTGCGTATTAGTATTCACGACGATCTTGTAGTCTTTCGAGTAACTTTCGAATAAAAAGCTTATTTTCATTCAGAATACATCGAGAATTTGTTTACCGATAACATAATGATTGTCTATACTTACATGCACATCATGACATATATGTAACCAAATCTAAAGACCTAACTACAAAACAACCATTGCCTATATGTCGTAGTATATGTCGAACAACCGCAAAAATAGTCCTATAAATAAGTTAAAGACGCGACGTTCACAACGCACACAGAGGGATGCTATTGTGAGTGTTTCTGACTTGCAGGACAAACATGACGGTCACTATTGTATGGTGCTGAAGAAACCATTAAGGAAATGAGACTAGGCCCCAAGCCGAAGACACCACAAGCAGATAGTTATATTCAACTGTGATAGTAAATAATGAATTCGTTTCCACAAAGGAATAACCGGAAAGCCAAGCCAACCCTCTTAGCCAACAAGCAATAAAATGGACTGCGCTGTTGTAGTAGGAAGACAACAAATTTTTGATGTATTGAACAAATCCTCAAGTAATCTATTTGCGTGTGTGAAATCTACAAAACGGTTGAAAGCCGATGCGGCATGCCCATTCCAAGTGAACGTGTGAAGTGCCAATTGGACAGTTATCATTGTGTTTGGACACATGGGGGACCAGAGACAACGATATTGGATGGGCCTCTCTCTCTCTTTTTCTCTCGGAAAGTTTACAAATATATTGACAGCATGCATATTTTAGCAGGGGCTTGGTTCAAAACGCAAAGCAATTTATCTTGTGGTTACGCAATTCAACCAAGTCGGGTAATGTAAAGAAAGGCAAGTTGTTGGAAGACTCTGGTGAGATTGGTAATGCATTGCTACTAAACTAACCTTTCCTGCGTGATAACCACTGTAACACAACAATTGTAAACCACTGTCTGTGAAGTGCCACACCGTATCTCTCTGACACCCTGGGGAAGGGGCGGAAATTGCACGCCATTTACCAGTGTAGCTTTAAGTATTATGACTAAAATCAATTGGTTTTGTTTAAAACAAATTTTATTTCATCACAGGCTTCGGCTCGTATTGTCTCACAATCAATTTTTTTATTTAGTTAATCGTAGCCAGTAAGCTCTCAATCTGATTTGTTTGTCACGATGTATTTATTCAACCGTTACAAAAACTTGTTACCATGTAACAGGATTCCAAAAACCGCCTTCATATTTACTTGAATCTGTAAGAATACGTGTTCCAAGAAATTATAGTTCAAAAACAACGTATCAGAAGAGTGACAACGCAACTCGACAAAACAAAACAAGGAGTATACACTTTTAGTTGAACGAGATACGGATTACCTATGTGAGTGTATGAGAGGGGAGACGAGAAGACTCAACTTGGTGGTTACCCTGAGGAACAACGTGGCGATAAAGGAAGTGTGATATATGAGATATAAAGGATAAGGCCTTATGCGTCGGGGGTTTCCGCTGGAGTGTTTAAAATGCCACTAAAACTTGAACCCTAATGATAAATAATTGCATGTGTTTATTAGGAGACTGAAAGGAATATGCGTAGCATATTATGACTGAAATGATACTTATAAGAATGCACGATCAGTCTGTCCGTATATCGACCGGTCGTACAACAGCTCAAAAACGGATTGGCTTTTTCAAAATTTGACTTCATCTCATTGTCAGGGCTAAAATTGGCTCGGCCGAGTTTGTTAACCAGCCCATGACCTCAATCCAAACCGGGTCAAATTTCTCGCAGTAACTCATATCGAGTGATACCTCAAAAGAGAGCTACTGACATGTAAATCACGCATGTGCCAACGTTTGCCATTTTTAACAACACTGGCAGGAGAACGGGTTTGAAGATCGTATGCTTGTAACGTCATAACTATTAAATGGCTGGATTATACAAATTCTGATTTCACCATCTTGTCAGGAATGAAGTACATCACCTGACACAAGTGAACCAGCCAAAGACCTGTATTCGAACCGGGTCAAGTTTTTAGATCAATTTTTCCATAATAATCCATCACAATTATGACAAAAACACCGGCTTTCAGTCTCCTCTGTGCTCAGGTTGGTTAGCTTTTATTCACTCCCTAACTACCCGTAAGTATTAATGAGAATGAAATGAAGAAAAACAGGTTTTTCCCGAGCCTCCTCTTACTATATCGCATATCTCGCACTCTTTTACACTCATTATTCAATGGTCGATTATGTGGTGCCCGTGAATTTGATTACACGTGGCAACAAGATTACCGATACGATAGGAATCTTTGCTATAATTATTATTCTTTGCTCCAGTGTTTCTTCTCTAATATAATACTCACGGCAATAGCAAGTACAATATGGAACAGAAATGAGCACCAGCCAAATTACTTCACTATAATATGTATTTATATGCGTACATATACATAGTCGTCTCTTAGTTGCGACTCATTGTGATGATGCTACTTTCTCCAGAAACATTGTTAGAATGTTGAAAAAAACACATTCCCTCTGAGAACCGAGAAAGTAGTTGGGTTGTGAAGCGCGTACTCACGAGCGCGCTCTTGGTTGGCTGCTGGAAGTCAACGTCATTTTCAGTGATAACAATGAAGAATGGTTATGGTAATGTTTCATTTCCATTACGCGGACGCCATATCTTCGTCATCCCTCTTTATGACTATGGGCGTATGGAGGCACTGGTTGATAATAGTTCCTCATATTCTTATTCCGTATTTTGGTCTGCATTCATAACAGGGCTGTTATGAAGGACCCAAAAGTACCTCAGCCAACAACTCTCCAATCTTTAGCGAATAGTAAAGTACTCTTCTTTGTCATATATATTGCTCCGTATTATGTAAAACGGGTCTACGCGTAATCATACGTGAAACTCAACATTCTGAGCAAGCTGCTCCGACGAACATTTGGCAAGGGCACAACAACAGCGACAAGGACTTTCAATTCAAATCGTAATGCAGCAAAAGACCCATAAACAGAATCAACGAAGACAACATGGAGTCAAGAGTGACGATAATAGAACTTTTTGCTAAAAATCGCAATGAAAATATATGGGACGCGAGTACACATATGCCTTTATAAATGTTTATGTCTTTGTATATACGGACATAAAGAAAAAGATTTTGGTTATTGACATAAAACTTTGCTCGTTCCTAGTTTTCTCACGGCACAGACCGCAAAATGTGAGTCGTAAACGAGGGAAATGGTTTTTGTGCAATGATCATGGCAAACTGGAATCATTCCACAAGTTAAAGTTGTACGCTATGTGTGTGCTGTTGATGTGGTGCAGACAAGTCCAAACCTCTTTCCCCTTGTTCTAGTAGTTTTGTTCATATGGGACAAGGCCAATTTTTTGTACTTTACGTGATGAGGCAACGCAATATTCGCGAACCAGTAAGTTCAAATCGTTACACGAATGGGAATGCAGTCTGTTTCACAATCTGACGAGAAAATGCTGGCGAAGTGCAATGCTCAATGTTCCAAAGTCGTGATCTCAATATAGTTGAGATTGTGATGCTCGCCTGCTTTAATGTTTTACCAGTTTCAGTTAGCAACCGTTCTATTGTTTCAACAAGGCTAAAATAGCTGTGAATTTGAACACATTTCCTTTTCTCCGATGTGCAGTATACAAAAAGAAATCAAATGAAACTCATTGTCCTTATAACAGAGAAACTAATTTCTATCAATCTAGATTGTGCCCATATACAGGGATCTAATCATGAGGAAATTGTGAGGCATTTGCATGCTAAATCATATATTTTATTCGACATCATCGAACAAAAAGTAGACATGTTTGTGAACAACGTTTTTATTTTCAAAGTGCATCGACGAATTTGGCTGTTTACAATGAGTCAAATGACGCTGTGACAACTTATACAAGACCATATTTAAAAGGTTGCAGCTTTGTACGAAATAATATATTGAACATCTTTGTGCCGTGGTGTACACTCCCCGTAAACGCTTTTTGATGTACGAAAAAGTCAATTTGATGGAATTGAGAGTGTTTTCTTTGAAACCTTCCAACCGACAGTTGCCTATGCTTTTGGTTTTGCCAAGGGGACTCAAAATTCTTTAAAGCTCGCAACCAAATACTTTGAAACTCCCCACATTTCCCTTTAAATACCTATTTACACACTCATCGGAAAGCCACTATATGCGCACGTAAACAGATAAATTGCCAAACACACTTTGAAATGGGTACTCGAGGGATATTTTTCTCCTTCTCGCACACAAACACTCCAGTAATTCAATCCAATCAGCGGAGCATGAAGCGCAAGAAGTTATGCGACACGATAAGATGAAACACATGGAGAGTGTTACACCTTTTTCACGCCAGCTTTCTCCACTTTGCAGAGAAAAGCAGAAGAAGAAAAAAAAACCAAGTTCACACAAAAACCGATGCCTCGACATGAAAAGCCCTGCACACAATTTCTCTATGCATCATGAAATCATGGAGGTTTCTCTCTCCAGAAATGTCAACGACGAAAATGTTATGAAAGGCAAAATGTTTTCACAGTCAATGCAGTTCCGAACAAAATGCTGCGTGTACAAGTGTGTGTGGAAAGGCTGAAAAGAAGGAAAAAAGAGTACATAATGGCATGTGTGCCGACGACACGATAGACTGTCGTGTTTGGTGTCGTATCACACAGTACGGGTATGCAGCCAACTCATTGTTTGGTCCTATCAGCCACTCTTTCCTTTGTGCAAAGTTTTTCGCCCAAACAATATCCCATCAGATATATCACCCCACGGCCGCACACAACTCCGCGTTGTGGAACACACTGCCCTATTTTCCCTGTCATCTATTTTTTGTGTATTGTGTGCGAGAGAAAGAAAGGAAGAGCGATGTTATCATTTTTCATTTTGTTGAATACAACTCCAAACATACTTACTACACTTCCTTGTAAATTAAATTACCGGTAAGAAAACTAATACGGTAGGCATAGTGTTCTTCTTCTATTCACTTTCCTCTCTCCCCAAATACCATTCGCACTAACACACAGAAATGGCTTTAGAAACGACCTTGGTTGTCTCTGTCTGGTGTTATATGAGACATCATATGCCACTCTCGTACACAACCCTCGAATATTATGGTGTGCATAAATGTGAAAAGCTTTTGAATATATCTTGAATCAAAGATGTCATCCGTTGGAACTGAGTTGTCGTCGTTCACTTTGCGTATGCTTTCTCTAAAAGTCATTTAATAACTTTCAAGAAAAAATGCTGTTTATCTCCTCCTTTCTCCTGTTATTGAATTTTATTGGTCGCCTCTGAGAGACACGATAAAGTGCTTTAGTCACATTTCTTAAAGTTGCAGACATATAACTTTCTCAATATTCATGCATGCGTCGTAGTTGAAGTAGATTTTCTTTTGAAAAACCTGATTATCTGTGATGGAGTCTTATGGTTAAATTCAATTTTAATACTTTTATCTTCCATTATATAAAATGTATAAAATTGTATATACAAGTGTTTGTCCCAGTTGAAATATTTCTAAATAACATTGAGTAGTATAACGCGCAAAATTTCGCGGAATATTACTTGGAGCCCTTCGTCGCAGGAATGTGGCGTACGGTACACTTTATTCTGTCAAATTTGGAAAACTCTGTATGTAAATATATTGATCCATATAAATATGTATATTTCCTCGATTTGGCACAAAAACCTTTGTCTGTTGACAAAGTTTTTCAAGAAAAAAACTTTGAATGTCTTCGAAAGATTTTTGCATGTATTTACAGTAGGTTTTTCGATGTGAACCAGCCTCACCTAACTTCCAATAATATGTTCATGTCCAGTTTGCAACTCCATTATAAAGTTTGATAAGGACTTACCCAATTTTTCTCGTCAAATGAAAAATGAAAGGATTATTTTTAACTGCTTGGAATGATTCAGGTTTTAAATATGCTGCACTAGTTTGACTGGGATGGATTAGGTTACTACTACCGGTAAACATCGCCCTCTAAACTTTTTTAAAATTATCAAATGCAAGATGCTTAGATGCTTGCGAGCTCAAAAGGCGAAAGCGGTGGCTACATATTTTCACGTTTCACGCATTATCATTACAAACAACTGATCCTAAAAATATCAACGGGGGCCGTATTAAATCAATCACTATTGTATTGTATTGTATTGTTTGTGCTCACAGACTGGCTAAACTCTGCAAAAGTTGACCAAATAACATGCTCATTGAAAAATCAGTCAAAATGACGTTGAGGGAAATGACTATACTGAATAAGTTCTTAAACAAGTTCAAATGCATGCGGCATACAACATTCAAACCATACGGCGACAACCAATGTTCCGAATTTCCGCAAGTGCTGCCCTTCGTTTTGATATATAAAACCGTATGATTGAAATAACGGCAGCGACAGGCAAAATAAGGCACAAAACATTGCATTCTGCATATAATAAGATTTGTTGTTTGTTTAAACTGATGTTTCACTACTAAGAATGAAATCATGCCATGTTCTCCGCATTTTAAAATGAGAGCCATTCAATGTTGTACTAAATCCATTCTTATATTTCGGATCATTTTACAGTACATAAATGCCTTTTAAAAATAGTTGTACAGCGGAAATTTCGCCATTTTCCTATGCAATACTTTATACCTGGGGAGACCTGTAATGAGAAGGGAACCACGACTCCTTCCAGTTTTCCGTGATTTTCTTGGAGGTGTAGAACACACCTCATTGACTGGCACTATTACACTTTCCACAACATAAATATGAGAAACAATGAAAGAAACAAAACAGAAGATCTCACATATACGCTACGACGTGCATAAATAAAGACAAAAAAGCGAGCCAGTTTCATTACACTCCGAAGTGTGTTCAACGTCTAAAAATGTCTCTCGCAGACTTCACTCGAGAGTCGGAGTTGAACTCACAAGCTCCAGAAAAAATGGTTGCAAAGGAGCACGTAATTCTGTGCAAGTGTTCCACTTGCTGTTCCAGGCAAAGAAACTAGCCACATTTCACTATGTAGAAGTGAAAGTAAAAGGATCCCTTAGTTCTTTCTCTGTTTCAGAGGGACGCTTTCTGCACATTTCAGACTACTCTCAACCAGACCATGGTGACAGGTTTGGGACACGCGAAGCACTCGAAACGGCGAAAGACTTAAAATGTTCAGATTACTTCTGCCCTGCCTTAGTTTTCTCTTCGAAACTTATTTTCGTGGTGCGCTAGTATTCCGAGATTCAACTTTGTCAAGAGTGTGGCGTCTTCAAGCTTGGGGCTATATAAGATAAATGCTTGCAATTTCATTTACAGTCTACATTTGCTGCCAGGTTTATTTGTAGGTTCGTACACAGATATTGCCTACGCGTCTCACCCACATCATTTATCGTATTAAGATTGGCGTAAATAGCTGGCCAATAACTTATTAATAAAAATTTTGTTATGTTTCATAGGGTTTTTGGTCTATTCTTTACAAGATCCTTTAGATTTTTAAGCAGAGCATATTAGAAATCCAAATTCAAGATAAACATGTCAACAGTCAAAATATTTTGTGGATTAAAGAAGTACTTGAGATAGAACCACAAATATTTATATTATTATTTCCGAGGCGTTTAAGTTGACGATATTTAGAATTTCGCCATTTCTTTACGTTCTATGCATAATTAAAGTGAGTTGAGTTTGTTGCATTACTGTCACCCAATGAAACTTTTTACAATTATTAGCTCACTGTGTTTTGTGTGCGTGTGGCCAATTTGACGTCACTCAAGACGTCAGAGTGCTTATTTTTCTTTTAATCGCCCACAATTGTCCCGCTAATTTCCCCACAAAATTTCCACAGTAAAAGAGTTGAAGAGGTTGGGATGTGAGATGAAGGGCTGTGGCACTTTCTCCGAGAATATTTTGCTCCACTTTCTCGGTCCTCTGACCGAGAATAAAATAAACATGCGGAATTGACTTCAAGGGTTTTTTTTAGCTTACTAACAATAGCATGAAACTATTTTGTACTTCAAAGTTTTCGACATGTCTACATTTTCTTCGTTCTACCAAGTTTTGGCGGAGACGATGTCCCTGGAAAAACTTGTTGTTGTTTCTCCTCTGTTAGAGGATTTTACTTAAGTGCGAGTTTCTGAAAGACGTTTAAGTAAACCATGCAGGGACTTGGGACACTAACCATTTCTGAACCAGAAATTAAAAAAGTGCAGCTTCTGCTGGGTAGTCTAGGTGTTATTTAGTTCTCCAGGTCTCTCATACTGTTGGTTTTCATGTTGTCATTGTTCTTGACAGTTGGTGTCCTTGAATGGCTTGAGAAATTTTTAAGGAGGGAAAAAAGTTTATGGAGAAAAGGGGTTTGTTTTCTTCCAAGGGACTCGTGTAGATGGGAGGGGTGACAAGTGTGTGGATGTAAATGTGAAAACTTTGTTATTACATCAGTGGACGTGATGATGGAGATAAAAGTGAGAACTTTCGCGTTCTTTCCTATATTTAATTCCGTAAAACTTTATGCATACGTAAGCAGGTATTCTGCAGTAATTGTCTCATGAAGTATTTATAATCAGAATTGCAAACAATCCTACCAATACAAATTTCCCTGCGAATACTGTTGTGTAATCAGATCTTTTAGGTCGCTATATTTGAGCTTTGATTAATTATCACCACATCGATATTGCAAGATTCCCGAGTTTTGTCTGTCTACACAATCCTGCCGATATTCCTTATAGTACAATTTATCAATTCTGTAGTATTCATGGTAATTGCCCGGACATTTTTTTGCAAGTAACAGCACAATATTTGTCGATTGCCGTATTTTATAACTTGGAGCAATTTTTTTCTCTCACTCAACTCATGGCAAACATTACCTCCTGTTTTCACAAGTAGAGAGAAGCACTCCAATAAATACTATGGCATGCAGGACACCAGCAGATCAGCGCGGTTCCCACTACAATTTACCCCAGCAAACATTGAATAAAGCCACTTCGTCGTCGAGTGTCGACTCTTGATGTCACATCGTCATTTCTACGCGTTTATTCTTTTTCCAGAGAAAAGACCTTTTCATTCCACTTACCACACACGCATAAAAATACTACAACTCTGGCCCTCCCTCCATACATTTACCATATGTGTGATGCATAATGCAGCGTGAATTTGTGTATGTGTGTATTACGTTTGTTAGAGCTTGTTAGGGTGAAACAACTCTTGGCTTTCCTTTCAGATAAAAGAGGCACAACGATCTACGAATCTGCGAGAGAAGAGTGATCTACGAAATGGAGGTATCCAAGTGAACAAGCGTGTGATATTAAGGTGTGCTTTTGTAAGGAGAAAATGCCAGTAATCTAATATTCTACATTATGATACCGGTGTGCCAAGTGCCAAGAGTGCATTTGCTTTCGGTGTGTGGCATAGCCATTCTCCACAAACCATTAATACAGCGGAGATGTAAGCTATTACATATTCACAGCGCGGTGGTGTGAGTGTGTGCACTTTGCCCCATAGCTACAGAGTTGAGAGACGACTGGGTTCTTTTCGATGGAGGTTTTGGGGTTCGTATTTTTGACGAAATAAAAAGGATGTGCAAGGATATTTTATCCACTATAGGAAAATCCGTGTGCATTCTAAGCTACTTTATTTCGAGTACTACAACATTTCTACAGATTTCTATATATACCGATTATATAGATTATATAGATTATATATACCGTATAGATGCGGGGAAAGGCGAGTATATTGGGAGCACTAAAGTTTTCCACGGCATCCTGGCAATAATAGAGGAGAGAGAGAGAGAAAGTGTGAGAAAGCGAGTTGAAAGTTCTTGGAAGTTTGCCAAGGTACGGAAGTATCCGCTGCCAGGAACGATTTTCCAGCAGCCCGGAAGGCAAGACCAAGCCTTTCTGCGTAAAATCCCCGAAATCTTCATCGATCAGATGAGTATAAATTTCGGTGGTGTTCTACTCTTTCAGTGTGTGCCTGAGCTGTGTCCTACATAAAAATCGCTACTCTGTAGACGGGCATATATTGGACAACACAACATACAAAAGACAGATAAACTGGTTCCACACAGAAGAAGACATGAGCCGTTGCACACACAGACATAACCTATATAATATGCATTCACACTTTTGGCACTCGTCCACGGTTTCGCGAAAAGAAGCCCTAAAGTGGTGACTGTGTAGTGTATTGTATTGAATCCATTGTGAGGTTTGGATGAAAAACGAAGAAAGAAAGAGAGAAAGGAAAACTTTCTTTTTTTACCCTTGCCATGACAATGAGATTCATGAAGGTCCTCATCTTGCATTCATCTCTGGTACAATTAAGACAGAAAGGAGTAAATCACGTAATCATTTAATTCAATATTTTTTCCCAGCTTGGCATGGCACAATGTGGACGTCCTGCCTAATCAAATTCTGTTATCTTTCCTTCTACCATTTCGACGGACGTGTCAAGTGTTTTAGTGAGGAAACGTTATGAGATTACCATAATTGTCATGACGACTGTTATGACTACAAAGTGAGGTAGCTGAAGAACTTGGAAAACTTGGAATGCACACTAGATTGCACGTATCAAAGGTGGGGATGCCTTTTGTATCTGGAAATTCGATTTTGGTGCACATCGTCAGCACAATCGATCCACGCAAACATTATCTACTTCTGTCTCTCTTTCTGAGAGGGAAAGTCTAAAAGAAAGGCAAGACGTACGCAGAGCTACATTACGCATCTTAATCATATTACGTCCCAAAAAATGTCAACACGTACGTCTTCCAAAAATAGCTTCAGCTACACAAACATGCATCATCTCAAGAACTCAAAAAAGAAAAGCGATGGGAAAATGTGCGAATTTCCTTTACGTGACTCTGTATAGCCTGTTCAAAGACTGTCGTCGTTGGTGTAGAAATTTCTAGCGTTGTTATATAATAAAATTCTTTTGCAAAAATCTTGTGTATGAATAATTTCAAAAACTATCGTATGTACATAAAAAACCTGAATACATCACATCAGTGAAACTGGTCCCCTTGCTCACTTTTTTAAATTATCTAATCAAAAACTTAATTTGAATCTTCCAAAAAATCACGAACTTCTTCAGGCATGCGTTTGATAATAATTACTTCTCTTCAGGTTTTTTGTTCAGAGCTCCACTCTATAATGAAGACTTGAATTCCGAATCAATTCCTTTCTATCTCAGCCCAATTTCTATAATTCTGGTTTGAACTTTTAGTGACAAACTGTTTTGAACACACAATACGTCGCCAGGTGCGCTTCCATTCCCATGCACAGCTGTGGGTGTCACATGTTTCGGAGTTTTCTTCCATCGTAAATTTTAAGCATGTACACAGGCTGTGCGTTTCTTCTTTCTAATTCCTTTGTAGTCTCTTTTTCTCTCTAATACAAAACAACGGGACATGTATTACAAAAAGTAGCAGAAACTCGGCTCGTTTCCTGCCTGGATGGAAAAGCACTGAGAAAATAAACCGTTGGGACGTTTGTATGTAAAATATACGTATGTACATCTCAAAGACGGTGACTTGGAGCAGTTGTATAAATGTAAGAGTTGAGGATTTCGAAGTCCCTTTTGTACCATAATATTTCCTCCTTTTGACCAGATAAGGTCAAAGGTTGTTTGCCAAGCCAATGTGTGTCTGTGCGCTGCTCTTATTCTTTTTCACTCATCGTTTGTGTAAGCGGATGAAAGGAACGGCTTTGGTGCTAAATTGGCTTGGAACATTGTCGTTGTTGGAGGCAAAAGGAAAATTGCTGTTGAAACACAGCTCACTCGATACGCTTATTTTCTGTGCATTGTATTCCATATTACATACATCTTCTGCTGTGAATGTTCTCCAACTGCTTTGAGAGTGCACATCGTAGAGAGTAGCGACAACGAAAGACACTCTCTCTATAAATAATGTACTTCCACTAATACTCTTTGTTTTCACCTTCCAAACAAGATGGTCATTACAGGGGACAACTACTGTGCATGTTATGTCCGCTTAATCTAGTTTAACGTGTGTAATTTACTTTTCATTCGGCACACCACTGTGCTGATAATGCTGTCCTATTAACGACACAGTTGTAAGCACACGCAGATGGATGATGGGCAGTAGAGAGAGACAGAGCAAGAGCTGTTAACATGGTGTGCTATATTTGATGACGGAAATGATCAATAATGTGCGGGTTTCCACTCGGGGAAAAAACAAGCACTGTCACTCATCTCGACAAGTAGACAGTCATATCATTTAATAAAACCTCCATTCTAATTTCACTGCTGGCCCTTTTTCTCTGATCAAGACAGGACTTTGGAGAAAGCAGGCAACAATTTAAGCATACGGTTATTCACTACGTATGCCCTTGCTTAATTATGAATAACACACAATTCGTTGTTTGTCCGCATTCTCTTGCGCTGTACGTTAATAAAATGAAATTGTAGTGTGTGTACCTGTACACTTGTAGTAAGAGCGTTCACTTCATTTTCAACTTGCTAAGTTGGCACACTAAATTCCCATGGATATTGACTTTTGTAGTGTGTATGCGAACATTTTTTCCTTGTCTTACTGGACACCACTTTGCGAATAAGCTTCCTCATTGGAGCCCTTCGAGCGACAGATGGAAAAATGCACCTGGACTCTGGTAATCACAAAAAGCTGCTGGACCACTCTTTTTCCAGTTTTCAGATTGTGCCAGCGTGAACGCGATCAATAGTCATAATAACTTTCCTTAATAAGCTGCTTGTCAGCAAAAACCTTGTTTACTCTCATGACTGTGATGATGTCCTGAGTTTGAGGGGCGGATATATGCATTTGTAATTGTCAGAATTGGAATGTGATGAAAGGTCAGAGTCACAAGGCTCCACCAATCTCTTCCAGTGTTTGAAGGAAGCCGTCAAAAGTGGGACGTTAAATGTATATTGGAGGTTTTGTTGTCTCAAAGACGAAGTCAAATAGTCTTGGCGGAGATAATCAACGCGAAAGTTGGAAATTACCTACACACTCCTCATAAACAGTGTTTGCACTCGCCCAATAATATGCTGAGAAAGTAAAAGCAAAATGGTAGAGAAAGTTTCTTTCTGCTCTCTTGTTGAAGAGAGTTTGTACTTGTTGAAAAGGTGAAAGGCAAGGTCCTCCGAGGAGAATAGGTCGCTAATTATTGAGCTGAGCAGTGTGTGTCGAGAAAATACGCAGGAAAGCAAGGTCGTCTATATGAGAGTTCGACTGTGTCAGAGTGGCTGGAAACTGAGAAACAAGCTGATGAATGCTTTAGAACATCCAGCGTTTGACACACTTGAAAGAGTTTCCTGCTCCGTGTGCGACCACAGAAACCACATGACGTCGCCAGGGAGAGGGGCTCTAATGATCTCGAAATAGTTTGAACAAACTTTGAGAGAAAATGTCACAAACAGCTCTGACACTACTGCACAGCGATGCTGGATGTTGTTGATGACGGGCAACTCGCGCGATTCAAATGAAGATTGCAAAAGTTTTTGCTTGACATCTCCCTTCATCGAGTTGATGCCGCTAGTTCCCAAGGGTTCCTCTGTATTTTTCAATAATGACAATCTGATCACGTACGTCCCATATTACTAGTCGTAAGTTGTGCAGGATTAAAGTCTGCAATATTTTATCGCTTGAGAGTCAAGGCTTTCAAATCTCCAAAGGCGAAATTTCAAAACCAAGGTCAGTGAATTTCATCTCTTGACGCTCTACTCATCGACCAAGTGTGGTGTGTGTCAATGATTTATACTTAACTGTCATAACATAACTCAGCCTCTCCACCAGAAAAAGGGAAGCATAATTTCTGAACTTACAACATATTATGATGTCGTAATGATGAAACGAAACATTGTTGTGATACGTTGCTACGTTAAATGAGAACACTTGTGTTTATTAAAATTCGTCATCGTCACTGTTTGCACAGGTACTTCTGCACACATATCTATCTGCCCTGGCTGTCTTCAGTTTTCTCCTCCAAAATTAAAGTCTTGGGCAATATTAAGCAGGAGTACACATCAGTACACCTGAATATTTACCCAATTAGAGCACATTCCCATTAAAGTAAGGAATTTGCGTAAAGTTTGCCCGCACATGAAGTCATGTCGTTCTTGTGCATCACTCCATCAACAAGATAAAATGGTCTGTAAAATACATTAAAACCTTCGCAATTTCAAGCCTACAAAGAACTATCATAAAGCAATTAAGAAATGTGACGTAACAGCAGCCAGTGGATTGCACGCAAAAATTACAAAGTGGTATAGGAGATGCTTTTCTAAATTTCGACATTTGCGGGTTGGAAAGATTAAATTTTAGAAAAGTATATTTCACATCGATCGAAGCCATGGCCACACAGTGTGATCCGTATATATCAGGTTGCCTTCACTGTCAACTTTAATTATTTGTGATGGGTGACATTATTCTGTCACTTGATCGTTCTGCTGGAAGACTTTTATTTCAACTTTTCAAATCCCATTCTTGCTCAATTCCCCCCGGAGACCCTCCCGTATATCCAACTAAGAACTAAGTGTAAACATGTCTATGCATGGTACGGACAAGCAGACACACCTCCCTACACAAAATGAGCAACTGACACCAGTGACACATTAATTCTGCTGGTAGCAACTACTTCGAGGCGTCCTTCTGTATGACTTTCCAATTGCCCCAGATTATGGAAAGTTGGAAACTTCACACGAATGACATGACACATGGTATCACCGTGGCTTGCGTCTTTTCAGACATGTATTTCTCTAACAGTTATACGAATTCCTATTTAACTGTGATCTCATCTACGGCAGGGAACCGCACTTTACACTTTCAAGACTGCCTAGCATCTGATCGAAAAGGTCATAAGCCGTGGAAATGTATAAAGGGTGAGGGGGAAGGAGAGTACATTTGTTCGCTTACACCAAACATAGCGCTTTCATTTCATTTAGTCTCAATGAATGACTTTTTCCGATTACTAGTATGATTGCGGTTGCTTCGTTGGATTCTCTCATCGTATCGTCGTTGTCGTGACCAAAAATACAGGCATCCCACAAACGAGGGAAACCTCATCGTTTTTTCTCCCAACGCAATGCACGAATTTGATCAAGCCTGTCCACAATAAACCAAGCTATCAATATCTCGCGAGTCAGCTTGTCTTCACTGCACGTACGCGTAGCAACATGAAAAAGTAATCTCGAGTAGAAAGACTAGGTCAGCATACACAACAGGCCTAGAAGAAAAATCTACTCGCATTTGCACCGAATGCTATAGTCATGAGGACGTGGTTTTCAGCAAGAAAAATGTCGAAGCCAAATCTTTCAGCAAAAACTCTAATCATTCACTCATGTGGACCCGGAGCACTTGGTTGGCAAGGGGCGGAATTCTACTCTTCTTCAAATCAACTTTCACCAACAAAAAAAAACAACTCAACATCACATCCCTCCAAATGCTAGATATAGATTTATAAACGCACCAAATATACTGTCTAGATGCTCAGAATCTCGTCAAGTTTACACGTTGATATACTAAGTATATACTAAGATATACTTAGTAGAAGAAACGAAAGTGTACACTTTTCGAAAGGTTTTTTTCTAATCAAAGATCAACTTGTCAGTGTTTCTCGAGAAGAAAATCCAATAGATCTCCATCCGCCGATCCATTTTCAATTACGTTATTCAAACACACCGGCAGTGGCGTGTCTGCTTACACTACTTTTTATTGCCTTCCCTCTATTCCCATTCTCAGCGTGCTTCAACATCGTCTTCGTTTTCTCTTCGGGAAGTTGATTAGTATAAAGGAGCACTAATATATGCTTGCGTGGAGTGCTTGATTTCTCCTATTAACCTGTGTAAAACGCAATTCACCATTTTCGGGCAAAAGTGGGGGGAGGCTGCTATCTTAATAGTATTTTAGAGAGCTCTGATTCGAAGTAAATTGCAAATAATTTGCGTTCCCTACTCTTCCTTCGGTAGCTACATTGAGTATCCCAAGAGTGAATCAGCATTTCCGCAAATGTCTTGCCTAATTGAAGTTTTGCCGTGACCTCACTCACAAGCGCGCGTACGCATCTTATTTCTTTCCTAGGAAATACCAGAAAATAATTCAATATTGGGAGTTTGAAAATGTCCCTCTCAAATTCCTCCACGTATGCATGCAGCCTCTGCTCTTTCCAAGTGAATCGCATTAATTTTATTAGCATATTTAATTAAATTTACGCCAACAGCACATTTCCTATATGAAATAATTATATCAAAATCACTGTACATCGAACGCCGAGTTGGTGCCTCTCTGGGAAGTAGTAACTTAAATTTAATTGTATGATTCGTTATCATTCATCATTTATATAATATTCTCCGTCCCTTGCAATCTAGCCGCCTCAAATCAGTTGCAGGAGAAATGAATTAGAAGCAAATTGAAAATAAAATCGTCAATATATTCAGCTGGTATGGTTCTAGCTCTATTCATATATTTCCGGCAACATTTTGTTATTAACCTCGTTTATCTTTTGGAGTTTACATATAACCAAAATAAGGGAATTTATATAATGAAAAATAGCGACGTTCTTCATAATATTCTTATTTTGGCAACTGAATTTGACTGGGTGATTTTTAAAAACTGCGTTTGATTTATGTGGCATGGGAATGTCTGCGTGAGCCAGTCGTGTCGTTAAATAGGCACTTAAAAGTCTTCGAGTCTGCGAAGAGAAAGTGAAATTGTCCCACTGCTTTTAGATTGAAATCCCTATAGCCATCACTTCAGATTACCGTACAATGTTCCCACGATCAGTGTTCCTCATTTGAAACTCCAAGTGTCAGGATGTGAAGTGTGATGGATGCACACGCAGCAGACTTGATGTTCAGAAAAAATGGATTGTGAAGGTGAGCATCACCGTGAAGCAATGAGCTTCTTTTCCCCCGATATGAAAGTAGGCACTCACAAAAAACGCAGCCTGTTTTACTTTGAAATTTTTGACATATTCCATGACTTCTTGATGTTTCCCACGACTGCAGGGGAAAGCCTTTCGCGTCTGTATCTGAGCACCATTTTTTCGGATCCGAGATCCATTAGCAGCACACCACTTACGGCCTGTGAATATTACATGGATAGTAGTCAGTCAGTAGTCGTGCTTTAAATGTAGACGTACCTACTCTCCTGTTCTGCTGCCACTCTATCTCTCTCACACACCACACCCACCATCATTTTTCTTTGCTGTTCATTCACATAATAATATACATGATAATGGAAACGAGAGAGAGAGAAAGTCAGGGAGAAAATATATCATTACGCTATCTGACAACTTTGGCTGAGTTCCTTGCATGCCAAAAATGATTTGTCTCATTCTACCTGCCACATCAGAGACGCTTCCCTCTCGCGTGGAGAACAAAGGGTTTCTCTTTCTTCGTACCAAGAATTTTATGAGGAGTTTTAAGTTCTCGGCTGAGTAGACATTTTTTTATTGTTTGAGATCTCCTCGTATGTGGAACATGTAGTCATCCTGCCACGGTTTTAAGTTGGGCATGCCCCACAACAGAGTAAGAAGGATTCGCTTTTATGCTTCTCATTATCTCGGAAATTAGTTGGGAAAGACGACAGATTTTCGAAGAGCGAGAAAATCCATTTTCTTCATAATGTACCCTTCGACGTGAACGGAATATGTATTGTTCTTAAAAAATAGTGCTCCTACAAATTCAGTAATCCTCGTAAAGAAACTGTCAATATATGAAATATACATGTATTGCTTTCACAAGCATTTCTTTTGGTAGATATAAAAAGTGGGCCTTTTTCCGGTTGATGTGATGGCTTGACATATCTGAACGTAAACAAGTTTTATGTTAGCATCCATAAAAATAAGAAACTGTTCAGTGCTCGCCTTTTCGGCACCAACACCATTTTCTCTCTCGTCCCCATAAATAATATCCGTCCATATACGTATACATGCGCCCACACCCACACTCCACTGAGAGAGACTCATTCACTCCACTTTCCCCGTGCATAATGCACAAGGCGTGGAGAAAGTTGGACGTAAACAAGGTATAGAGACGGTCTTCTCAAAAAGGTCTGAGAGCGCTCCCATAAAATTTTGACATCAATGTGAGGTAAATGATAGCACGTCATCTCCAGTCTACGCACATCTTTTTACGTTTCTCTATATTCCGCACGACTAACACGCTAATTGGAAATTCTCCCACTACTCCCAGCAGTAAGAATTACACGTCCAGGTTGCATCGCACATATATACGCTCATACATAATGAGAAATGAGCACATTCCTCATTTCTCAAACTCTTCTTCACTGATGAATCCTCTATTTAACCTCAGAAAGCGATGCTAAAGTTCTTGTTTACAGTTATTCATTTGTACGAAAGGATTATGTACAAAGAAAGAAAAGTAAAATTCCGCTTTGGAAACGTACGTCTGTTTCAAGCAAACGGGTAGCGGTTTTCAATAAGTGAAGGACCACTACATCTTTTTCTTCAAGCAACCGACGCAGTCAATACGAGATTTATAATTAGCAGAATGTAATTGATCAGGAATGCTTGTGGAAAATTGATGCTAAAAATCTATAATACGAAAAACTCAAATCTTACACAAGAACCGCGGTTTTCCAAACCTCGAAAGAGTTTTTGTGTCATGGAAGAAAAACTATATTACCAACTACACTTAATAAATCCTGGTTATCTACGATGAGCAATGTATCGCTAAATAATTGAAGGATTTTCTTGATAAAGTGGTTGCTTTGTGATTGACAGCAAGATATTTTGTAAGCACGACACATTTACACCGCGTGTCGTTCTTCTAGCGTGCCCACAAACTGCCAAAATATTATGTAACTCTTCCTTTTGAAGTGACTGCGAAACGACGCCAAAATCAGTTTGAATGGCGTTCCAAGAAATGCTTTTGGTTTTGTGTGTGCGTGTGTGTGCCCGACGTTTTCTCCGTCTCATAGAGAGCTAGCATTCATCTCGAAAGAGTGTGTGCCAACATGATTTACAGAAAGAAGCCTTTTACAAGCTTCCAACTTCTTTCGGTGACAACCAACTCGGAAAGAATCGATTGAGCTATATTAAGACCAGGGTAATTTGATTCTTTTTTGCCCAGTCTCCGGATTAAAATCGAGTTAATTTCAATCCCTGTGTGAGATGACTCGATTGCTCTACATGAGTCTTGCACTCGTGGAAAAGGTTTACCTATAATCTAGCTAGAGAGGCTCGTTGTTTTCACTTCTGAGCGCTTTATAATTTTGTTGATGCTTAATAAAAATGAGAAATTGCAGGCGTCACAAAAAACCAGAGCTCCTCCGAAGAAATCACCCTGTGTCTTTACCAGTACTTGAGTCACAAAGTCAAGTCACTAGGAGCTGACCGTGATTATAACTTAAGTGCTGATGACAAAGTCGTGAAGGAAGATGCAAAATAATGATGCACATTTCCAGTGGAGAAACTTAATACTAGCATTAGTAGTTAACGAAAGAGGGGTGTTTTCAGTATTGCACCGCCGAGAATACACTCATACGTATCATATATCTCATTGGGGATGTTTGCCCATGGTAGCTGAGCCAGTAAAATTTGCATTAGCATAGAACGCTCAATGAACACTCATATTTCCTTTCACAAGTCTTTACTATACGATCACAACTCTCCCATTTCCCGGGGACCGTCATCGAATTTCCTAGACAGCGATCTATACATTCTCTAGGCGTAAGCCTATTTTTTATGCCACATACGCATACGCACGCCTAGTTTTGAGTTACATATAGTTTTTTGTGTGACTTTTACCATTTCTTTTCTCATGAGTAAACCTGCACTACGTCGTCAGCGTTTTTTCTACTTAACTGTCACTGGGCGAGGTGAAATTCCACTGACAATTGTGAGTTCATATTACAAAACACTCTCGACGCGCGACCCTTCACCAGAGCATAACTCTTCCCATGGGTTGAGATACTTTTTTTTCTACCCTCTCATCCAGTATACATACTGATGCTGCTCTTATTTCGAGTTAGAGAAGTGCATGACACGACAGTTTTTTTTGAGTGCTTGCCCTATATCACTTACCTCCAGATCAAACACGAGTGTGAGTATTTATAAATGGGAAAAGTGGGCTACATTATTTTCCTTAGTGTAAAAGCAATAGAAAGCCATTCTGCATTGTTTCCCATTGTCGCACTACAGTAGGACATTTTGTAGTGAATAAAGTGCAATGTTAAGTTGCTTCTCCGATTCAGATCGAAAACTCTAGTCAGTAAACAATTTATTGAGAGGAAATGTAGTTAATATCATGACAAGTATTTTTTCCCATGAGGACCAATTCAATTTAAACGTTGCCGTGTGCATTTTTACAAGCTGCTGAATTTAAGTTCCTATTTTCCTCCTAGTTTAGAGAATATATTCATCAGTCATCCTCACATTCCCATTTCACTTGAACCATCGTTATGCCTTTTTGCTTTCAATTTTATTGAAACCGTGCTGAATCCCCTTTAGCATTTGTTTGAATACTCGAAATGAGTTTAAAAACTAATGTTTGAGAAGGCAGTGTAACCTGTGTGTGGGAAAGATGAGGAAATGAGAATTTACACATCTTTACCGTACCGTGTACACACAACCGGGTGTAGGTGATGAGCTACAACTGAATCTCCGAAGAACAACAGTGAATGCCGGATGCACATTTTGGAGAGCCAAGGATAATATTTATGGTACAGGAGAAAGTCCACTGTTTGCCTTTCCTCAGCGAATTATACTGCACCACTGCAATAGTGTGGAGAGAGTCGAAGTTGCTGATGCTGTAATATGTATAAATGTACATGTGGAGACGTGCTCGGTACGGATGCATTGTAATTGTGTTCCTTAGATTCAGGATTCCATGGAGCTTCTCCCTGTGATGTTTATACAATTGGAGATAAGCGCTAGTTAATTATAAACATCAATATTTACACAGGTGCTCAAATCGACATATTGTTTTTGCTGCTCCGCTCAAGCTTCGCTTTTCGCTCGCCAAATTTCAGTTGTTTCAACCATGCCAGAGAGAGAGAGAGAGACAGTGAGCGAGAGCGAGATATACGAGGTAGTGGAGACAAAGGAGAAAAGTTGAAATGAAATAGGTATCTAGGTGAGCAAACCAGCAGAAACATATTGGAAATTCGGCACTGCATTGTGGCACAAGAGCGTACACAGGAAGCTTTCCGCCTCCCCTCGTCCACAAAATCCGACATGGTAGATATATACTACTTCTTCACATTTTCAATACCTAGGCAAACAACTCCAGAGAAATTGAGTACAGGAAGCACTTTCAGTGGAACGATAACCATCACGACTACCTGCATCTCGCTGCTCGAAACCCGGATACATTGTACCACCACGTTTGCAATTAATCATCGCCTGGATCACCACAATGAAAGAAGGAATTTAGTCGTTTGCTTCATTCCTGTGGAATGATAAAATGGTATCAACAACACACAACACACGGAGAGAATTCAAGTTTGAACTTCAAAAAGCCAAAAAGTTATGTAAAACATTACTTGACCCTCCAACAGTACATAATAATTTGCGATACTCCTAGTATACAATAAGGAAGGAGCGTATTTTGCATAGCAATAAATTAAGAAAATGTAATGACATTGGCGAGCATCCATAGTGGATAATGGGGTACACAAATCAAAGGATTGCTCAACTGACGGCAGATCAGTTATTTATGATGATGGCCAGGAAAAGCTTGATGGCACACATTCCCTTCACTTACTTTTGGCAAGGAGTGATAGCTTCTCACTTACTACTACTACTACTACTACTACTACAGAAGCCAAGTCAAGGGAACATTGAGAAGAATGAATTCATCGACTTTCTCCATACTTCCTCTTCTCTCGCTCTACGAGCATGAACAGCCACAACAGACCCTGCATTCACAGGAAAAGGTTTGGCCCATCATTCTCATTCTTGTGTAAAGAGATAAAAATGTATGAAATGAAGGGAGGAGACCTTGACAAAAAAAACTACGAAACAGGGAGACAACGAAGGGTATTTTCCAGAAGTGGCTGTACTCAGATTTGTTATGGAGTTCAGAAAAGCCTTTACTTTCTCGGGAGGACTCTTTAGCAGCAATGGTGATGGAAAAGAGAGAAAATGTAATATTCGGTAGGTGGAAAATCGTAGACAGCAACTGCACATTTTCCGACATGATTCCAGAGATCTCATTTCATCCTCTTACTGTACTTTCATAGAACTTCATTTTCTTCCACAATACACACCATTCTTACTAGAATGGAGGGAAGCGATATTATTCATGCACGCATAAAGCTGTTAACTACAGAATATAAATCACCATATAATATTATACTTGTTGTGAAGCAGACACACATGAAAGTGGTGAAGTGAATGCATGCTTTCATGTGCGCAACTCCTTTCTGTGGAAGAGTGATACACAACATAATAGTCTGCGTCCTTGCACGTTCTATTTATATATTTTTTATTGTAAACGAATTTTCTCTCTCCTTTTTCTTACTCAAGACTTTCTTGTTGTTGGCTCAGTTATTTTCTATTGAAGCTCCTTCACAGTTGTTTGGCAGAGTAGTGCAAAATGAGAAGTGCTATTAGAATGTGTCTCGAGGAATTTCGATGCAATTGTTATTCTATGGTGCGTAAAATGTTCTTTTCATTAGGCATTACGACTGCTTATAATTTTCATTGTTCACCAGAGTTTCTTCGAGGCTCCCTTTTTAGCTAAAAGTACTATACTTATTGTCGGTATGGATATGTGGAGTGTTCTTGTTTATGATCAATCCGTTTTCCAATCGTTGTGCAATATATAACTCAATTAGATAATGCTTGAGGTATTACCATGACAGAGGCATGGTTGAGGAGTTCTAAGCCTCCATTTTGATTGGTGAATTATCGATCGGGTCCGTACTACGTAGTGTATGCGACAAGAGACTTGAAGTCAGTCAGATTTTGTTGAACTGAATTAAAAATTGCTTACCTTTCACGGCGCTCAACTTGTTGCCGACCATCTGCTTCGCCACAAACGCCGCCATCTTGAACTACTTCTTCAAGTGAAATTTAATGAATAACAAGCGGTGAGGACAAGTGGGTTGAACACTCTTTCTACAACTGAAACACAAACAAGACAAACGCATTCGTATGATCGGCAGTGTTTAGTTTTTTTTAAAGCGATGATGAGTGTTTTAAAATGCGCAGTGGGAGTTGGTGAATATGAGCAATTATTTATGGAATTTGAAGTGCACGTCAGTGTGTGGTTACAGATACTACGGTAAATATTATATCGGTATGCGTAGTTGCTATTTGTCACTAGCTTAATCTAACCCGTCGTGAATTGATGTAGCACATAATTTCATCCGCTTTACCACATATTTTCACAGGGCTTGAGAAATATTGAACACTTTAATCCCCCTCACTCAAAGCGTTTAAAGGTAAATCGCTTTGTGTGCCTACGCGTGTGGCCATCGTGGAAGTCGACTTTATGACTACAATTTTCCACATCGAATATATTGTAGTAGCTTATTGCAAACTCGTAGCGCAATTTCTGAGCTTGCCCTATGAGAGAGAGACTCGAATCCCTCAATAAATACGGAGACGAACAAGTTCCAGAGCTGTGCCTCATCCCACACCACATTGCGGTGGTATATTTTCATATTAATTGCCAACATGTCATGGGCACGGTGTACTTATTTGTCCGTAATCCAGCCATAAATTGCTTGGTGTAGCTTGCTCCTACATGCAACCACTCCGTTTTCAAGCATTATGGAAGCTGTAGGCTTTTGCCGATCTGCTCTGACTCTGAGTTGACTTTGAAAATAAGCACTCGAAACTCATTTTCCCAGCGAAAAAGTACGAGATGCAAGGATGTTGGGATGGAATTGGAGGGAAAATGAATTTGTAAAAATCTGAGCAATCCACTCCCACGGTGAGAGAAAGGTTATTAAAACATTTGATGTGTAACAATCTCTCTTTCAATGTGTTTGTAGTTGCTCATCGAAACGAGATGGTGCCTCCAGGAATTCTCATCAAACTCCTTAAAACAGCTAGCGGTCTCATTTTTACTGTTTTACTTCCCTCAAAACATTTATAATCGCATACGTGCCACTTTTTCATCTCATAGCGACATCGATTTAATTACTAAAAGCTTCCCTTCATCTCCACACATTGAGAATAAACTCGCCACAACGACGGCGTTCAACCTGGAAGGAGAGTTGAGAAAGTGTTAACAGCTTTGAAGTAAGAATTTGTTCATCTCAAAAGCGATAAAATATGCATAAAAACTAAAGAATACAGGTTGGCTCACTAAGGTATGTGTAGGTATGAGTACGATTCACGAAAAACAAAATAAACTTGTTCGATTATGATCCGGCAAAACTGCAAATAGTCGTAGGACGGTGTGTGGTGCGTGAGTGAGTTGTGAATTACTTGTAGAAGTGGCACTTTGAAAACCCATCTTGTCTTCTCGCTTCCCCTATTCTAAATCTCATGAGAGCCTTAGAGAAAAGCTCTTCGTCTCTCTGGTGGTGTTGAAAGAAGTAATAAAAGCAGCTACTTAAGAAAAGGATAAGAGCCACACATTATATTCCCTGTGTACCGGAGACGGAGGGGAGGAGGCTGTACAAGAGAAAGAGAGATGTACACAAAGCATCAGACGCAAACTGTTTACTGGGAGAAAATCCCACAGATGAGGCATAAGGAAAGTGGGAGAAAACTCGGATGAGTTATGGTGGCCACTCACTCACAAGAAAGGGAGAGAGAGAACAGAAGAACCACTTTAAATATGAATTTAATATTTCTTTTTCTCTCCCCTCGCCGTACGTTATCGATGTGATAGGAAGTGGGTGTAATACCACACAGGCCTTTTGGTCTTATATATTATATTTCATACTGGTGTGTGTTTTGTGCGTTTGTGAAACAGCGAGAGGTTGAGCAAACCTTGGCAAAGCCTCCAGCTTTTCTATCTTCTTTACACGTTATTATGTTTATCTTTTTGCTGTCTCCCATAAACCAAATCCTCCTCGTCGTTCCTATTTCCCATAAATATTACTTCATCCTCCTCCATCGTTGTAGAGCAGAGAGGGAGGACGATGAAAGGAAAAATTTGGAAAGTTATGGACTCTCTGCCCTTTCTTAATGCCAAGACTTGCTTTCTCCCTCTGGATGTTGTACAACTCTTTGTGCTCCGCAAACACATAATATGCACACACGACATACAGTTCATCTTGAGCACACTGGAGCAGTTTCTTTTTTCACAGAGAACACTAGAGAGAAAAATATGGGCACATTCTTTCCTCATTTTAATCTCTCCCTCCGTGTACATGTATATTCTCCTCAATTTATTGTGCAAGATTTCGAGTATGTTTACTCCCAACTTTGAAGACTCAACTATCATGCTCAAAGATTCGAGGAATACTAAATGCAAATTATTTTTTACGGAAAAAATCTTTCCATTCCTGGAGGAAATTGCTGGCTTGCTCCAGAAAGCGTGCAGTGATTTACAAGTGAGAATGACTCATAATAATGCACTACACATATAGAGCGTGAAGAGAGAAAGTGATGGCCAGTTCTTAAAAATGATAGCTTTCCAGCAGCACACAACAACTACATAAAATCCGCATTCACATCTTTTTGTAAAGTGTAAAGCTTGCAAAAAAAAGTTTGGCATGAATAACAGAGAGAGAGAGAGAGAGAGGGAGGAAGAACTTTGAGAATTATTGTTTTCTCTGTGCCCCTTTTTTATCCTTGTGAGCATACATGATGGTATACAAACGAGGAGAGTGCTCTTGCTTGATTGCTCAGAGAAACTTTGTAAAAAGGCAAAGATAAAAAGGGACGTGTAGAAGTGGCTCGAGCTTTATTACTTCATTCCGTCCTTGGGAGAGGGATATATTGTGAGATTACCTGGATTTCTTCAAGATTTGAGACCCTGGTTTATGACTTTTTCTTTGTTGAGTGCTTCGCCTCCCTTTCTCCCACTCACTCCACTTGGACTGTACACATTTTTTATACACGGACAACTCGCGTTTGTTGTGTACGAGCGGTGTGAATGCCGAGTTTTTATTAATTTTGCACACAAGTGCTTATCTCTTTTTGCCTCTTCCAAAAATTGGCCACTTTAACCCAGCAAAAAGTGGAGTGTTTGCAAATGTATGGGGGATAGCGGTTTTGTGTCCTTTATGAGGTCTCTTCTTATATCGGGAGGCTATAGAAATGAAAGTTTTTGCGATTAATTGAAGGCCAATGCTGTACTTCTCGGTGGATATGTATATAAATAAGGGTGACCCTGGAGTATGACACGACGACAGCTCTCTTTCTCCCTCTCACCACGACATAGTTTGTTCGAATGCTCGCTGGAGTGTTGGCGAGACTTGTATTGATTTCGTTCATGTGCGTCTTCCTGCTCGAGTAAACAATGGCTGGCTGGGAGTTTTTCTCATACATCCCCTTCCCTTTCCTCGTGATATTCATATGACGCCGTGAGACACAGTGTGTATACTGTCACGACATTCTCATTTCGTTCCCATTGTGAGATTTCCTCGTCGTCTCGTCAGACAGGAAGAAAGAGAGGGAGGAGGACATGGGAGAAAAGGAGCGCTCAAGACGCAGGAGTACAAGGTCAATAAAACTTGATAAATCACGGCAGTGGTTCCCATAGTTGTAAAACTAAGTGCACGATCCGAGTTGTAAAAATGTCGTAAAAATGTGTTTGCAAAGCCCCCAGCCAAAACCTCAACTGTTCCGTTCTCGAAATGGACGATTTGACATTTATTCCTTTTCCCCACTTCACACACAACCGGAGGTGCAAAATCTTTTAAATTTTGGTCCAACCGGGATATCGAAATTTTGCTTTCAATTTCATCCCGGTTTTAACATTTTTGGGCATCTCCAAAAAAAGGTC
>JAHZMW010003574.1:0-18482 GCA_027743745.1 Alloscopus bannaensis | reverse complement strand
GTTGATGAGCACGCGCTCTCCACCTATCCCTTCCCAGCAGTTTGGACTGGGGAGGTGGGAATTGGGTCGAAGTAGGAAAGCGGAATACTAACGGAGCAAGTTTCTTGTGCGTTAAATACACTTTTTGGAGCACATAGCTTTGATTGGAAATCAACGTCAGGAATTAAGGTGTGTGAATATTGATCCTTCGTGAGTCAGAAGAAGTGGCATCAAAATATGAGGAAGCGTGACGTGTGATGAATTCATTAAATGGAAGGATGTTATATGGAGTGTTGGCTGGTTTATTAAAAAACAAAGTATTTTGCTAGAATGCAGACCAATTCAACAATTTGTTGAGGATTTTCAAAAGCAAATTAATACCGACAAAATACACGTTTTTAATGTACTGAAGCTGTACGTGTTGTCCACAAGTGGGTGCATCGAGCCTTCCAATTAACTCCATGTAACTCCATTTTGTGTAGTAGTCTGGGGAAAATAAATTGCGTTAAGGTGTTGTAGATTGCTCGGCAAATAGTGAGGTAGAAAGGTAATGGGAAATTTTCTCATTTCCATAATAAAAATGTCAGCTCTTTGTGTAGTAATAAGGAGAAAAATAGAAGTAATGCTTTCAGATGAGGTTGTCAAGCACCCCAGCTTGTACTTTTGATGAGTTTAGGAGCCACAAAATGAAATCTATTTCTCTCCCTCTCACACATACTTTTTTCAAATAGAAAATAATGCGTCCATTTTCCCACAGACAGAGTTTGTTCAAATTGTCCACTTGAAAGTTGGGGTTCCCTTGAGTCCTCTCACCCCTCCCTTCCCTCCCCGTTGAGTGTGAAAGAGAAAAACAGGAAGAGCCCCATAATTTAAAAAAAATATATTCGAGTCACATTTTTATTTTCTTTCTCGGTGAAAGCATTCGCTAACCGTGTGATGTATGTTTATATACTTTGTTTACAGGAGGAGAGCCATTTGGCATTGAATAAAAGGAGTCCCATTCTCAAGTCACCACCGATTCATCATCATTTTATTCCCGGAAAAAAAGTTGCGAACAAGAAGTGGTTGAACAGAGTCACAATCGGACACGGCGACGGAGGAGAGAAGGGGGAAACAGAGTTTGCAAAGTACTCCATAAAAACCGCTTCACCAAAATTCTAACGAGAGGAGAGACAGGCCGAAGCGAAGGGGGAAGAATAAGAACGTTGTGTGGGTCGTGCCCCATCAACGTCCTCAGCGCATTGGAAAACCCCTTTCACTCCAACTTTGTGAAGAGCTGTGTGTGCGAGAGAAGTCAACTTTGTGTTTATATGTATGAGCCCGAAGACGGAAGGCAGTGACAACATGACAGCATTTGAGAGTGAAGAGGTTGAAAAGTGGTTAGTAGAAAGTGTCATAAGTCGCAAAGAAGTATGCATGTATGTATTTGATCGCTGTAATGATAAAACCTGCAATACTGGACGTATCACCGCCATAGTGAAGGACATCATGAAATTCATAACTTATTTAGAAACATAATGCCTAGTTAACATTAACCACACGCAGGGTTCGGCGTTTGTCATGTCAATTATTTGTCAATTGAACAAATTGAAAACCGTCAATTTCATGACATTTGTCATGACATTTTGTATAAACGTCCTGACTAATTGACAATTTGACATGTTAAGTTGTCGAGACATTGAAAAGTTGTCGAACCCTAATCTGCAAACACCGGAATTAAACTAAAAAAAGCGACTTGGCCTGAGCAACATTCAGGTCAGGGAAAAAAGTCATCCGTGCCCTGCGCTCCACCTCAGCAAGAGACACTGAGGGTAGCCAATGCGGGTACTGCATCCAAGGTTCAAAGTGAATTCTTGGTGATGTACTGTATGATGCTTCAGGAACCGCACAATGTGCGGCGCAGATTGTCTGGGAATGCCGGTATGTGGGCGCATTTGGGGTTCCTACATGCTTTGGGAGGTGTGACACGTCAGATTGTGCTGGGTCAAACTGACCCCTTTACCTAGGAAACTTTCTTTTCCGTTGTAATACAAAACATTACATCTCCCCATTTTGGATCATCGACTTGCCACCGATCCAATTCCAGTCACAACTGTTTGAAATACAAACTTGGAAGGTAAAATGTAGTATACGAAGGGAATTTCAAAGTAGTCCGAATTTAATTTTTTCTATGACCTGTTACTGCAACTTGCAAAAGTTATTAATTTCTGAGACTCAAGATTTTAGTCAGAGGTAGACCGTTTTGCTGAAACACCAAATCAGTTTGGTAGATTTTTACGCAAGCTGCCCGGGTTGCTAAAGGAAGGCTGCTATTGACCGCTAATTCAAAAAACGCGCCACCTCATGTAATAGTTATGTCTAAAGGCAGAAGAAAATTGATGCATGTGGTTAGGAAAAATATTTAGCTGAAAAAATTTGGTCAGTCATATTTAAATAAGGCCGCTGGTTGCAGGAAAGCAACTTGTACTACGAACTGTTACTTTAAATATTCTGAGTTGTGTGTGAATTGCTTTAACTCATCGTGATAGTAACGTAGCAAATTTCGACTTGATGACATGTATAACCCTATTCCCTGCCACGCACATTTGACCAACTTTTACGCATCATTATATTACGAACGCCGTATTGCAGATTTCATCATCAGTTCTCATAAGGTTGCCTACAGCATAAATTCGTGTAAACATTATCAAATATTTGCAGGTTGGACCAAAATGGAACTTTCTTCAAAGACTACTTTCTCCGAAAGGTACAGACACTTATGAGCACATATTTATATTAACAAAAATAGAGAAAAATAGACGACGACGAGAGTTGGAGGACAAACACACAGACAAACGCTGTTTTTTACTTCACGATATTTCAAGAATGCGTTCATGCGCGACCAAAAGAATGCAGAAACGGTGTGTGGAGTGAAAGAGTTCCACATTACTTTTTGTTGCGTTTGTGTTGTTGTGTCTGCGAGAACCTTTTTTCTCCAACGTATCTTTATGTTGGAAAGATAATGCGTCTTTTTTAGTACGTGCAAAGAAGTCATGGCTGGGTGAAAGTCTTGTCGACCAACCTCGCTGGTGTGTTTTTGTTTATTACTGTTTCCTTTTATTTTGTCGTATACACATGAATGAAATAAATGAATCGGAGGGCTCACCTTGACTACAATGAATAGTGCACACGTATTCGTCCTCTAAAGCTCTAAAGAAGCGGGCTTGTGACGCTGTCCGTAACAAAAATACGCGCAAAAATCCACAACTATTAGAGGTTTGGCTTTTAACGGATACTGCCACAAGCCTGCTCTGTCTAGGGAAATGTAGTAATAATAATATAATAATAATATGCGATATTATCGTCGAGATTGTTACTGGTGAACGTACATGTACGTGTTGTGTGGCTCAGTAAATAACTTGAACACCAATATATTACGGTGCATTCTTTGCTGACATTTTTATAGGCGGACATAAGTCTGATCAACCAATGGCTGTCTGAACATGGGTTTTTGATCCTGTGCCAAGGGAACTTGGGTAGTCGGTCCCCAGTATTTCTCGGTCCTCCTTCGTCATTATCAGGGATTGGGGACCGACGAAACTCGTCGTCGTCATCAAGACGGGCATCAGGAACGTCAGTGTCGGGCACGTCAGGTACCATTTCTCCTGGTAGTCCTGGGGATCGCGTTCACGATTTCCCGACCCCACAAGAAGAGGAGCAGAACGGCAAATGTATGTACCTATCCTTTCTTTTTTGTGGCTTTCTTTCCTGCAACTCATCATTTCACACTTTTTCATGTCACACACGCCAAATACACTTCCTCAGATACGCATGATAACTTGTCAAGTTTGAGAAGGAAACATCACATTTTTACTGATGCGTGTCACACGACCTAAATATATTCTACTTGGTCCACGGAAACCATTTTTGTTATGTACGGTGGGTGGTTTAAGAATACATATCCTGGAATAACTAATGAAGACTTGATGCACAACCTGTGCCCTGCAAAAGAGCAATTAGCGCAGGAAGACGCAGTTGTCAAAGTTGCTTAAAAAGTTTTTGTAATCGTTGCGATTAGCATGTTAACATGGTGCGGCTCAACCTTGCCTCGATTGTGCTCCCACTGTGCATATCTCGAGTGAGCACAATCAAGATATTATGCATATCATTTGGGAGCAGTTGCGTTCCAGACGCGAAACTCGCAAACTTCCACCATCTATCAATGTGTCACACGTGGATAATACTTTGTAATCTATTTCCATTCACGATGCGGAGAAAAGTTGGAAAGAAGGGAAAACAATCTTCCCCTCTTCCCTTTACGAAAGGCAGATGGTTATTGATTGACTGAAGGAAAATAATTTGCTCCGGTTCCTTCTCTCTTTCTCTCTCGTTGCCCTTCTTTCACTGATTTCTTCATTTTGGAAATTGAGAAACTCTTATGTTTTCATACTAGAGGTAAACTTTTATGGTTGACTTCAGAATTAGTCAATTTTTCTCAGTGTGGTGCACATTGGAGCGGGTTTAAATGAGCAGAATTTTCAGTTGTTATAAGTTGGAACAACTGACGGATTGATTTACATATGTAAGAATTAAAACAGAGTAGTTTGAGCGGATTCGGAGGAATTCCGTTCATATTGTGGAAGCTCATCTTTTTTCACAATAATCATGATGATGATGAAGAGGAGGCAAGCGATCAACATGGCGGCTAACGCGTAAACCTATGATCACCTAATAAGCTTCCTTTTTTGCGCGCTTGTGAGTTTGTACTTTACGTAAATAAAGAGGCAAGGAAACGATGGAAAGCGGACTTCCATGCATGGTTTTCGTCGATAGTACGATTACGTGACGTGAATCCTCTTGTTGACCTTAGAATTTCCTTGAAATAGTAATAATCATTACCATCAACTGTATCATTATCCTCATCCCGTTCTCCTTCTTCACGGGAGTGCTAAAGCCGGGGGAGAGTAAATATGTATGTCTACGAGTAAAGGCAACAGAGGAAGCGGCCACTGGATTTTGCAATGCTCTTGGTGGGTAATATAACATAACTATTTCTCCCGTGCTATGTTCTCCTCCTATTATTCCCTAGGAAGGGTGTTTTTTCTGCCGGAGATTTTTTATGCTTGAATAAAAATTTTTTATATCTTTGTGTGTGTCAGAGTCTGTAGCGTTGATCCTCTTCCTGTGTGAGTGTGATGCTCGCGAGGAAAATTATATAGCTAACCTTCCATCATTCCTTTCATCCACTTCTTTTCTCTGTGGCTCTCCTGGTGTAGGGCATTATGAATGTTTTTCTCTCTGAGAGAGAGAGAGCGTTGAGATGCATTATGTATGTGTGGTGTAGCTATTTCAGGGATTTTCTCGGCTCGCTCTCAGTCCACCGGCTCGTCATCATCAGCATCATTTTTAGGAAACTCGGTATGTATACGTTTTGGATGAAATGTTTGTGGTATTTCCTAGTCTTTCACTCTTCAGTGTAAAAGCATACGATTTAGTATAAAGAAGGCATCATCTTCGCATTCTGCAGATATTCGTGCATTGAACTCTTTTTCTTCTCGTTGTCATAACAATATACTACGTTGAAGATATGAGCGTAAAGAGGGACGTATGGAATTTCTTGGCAAATATTTACCTTGTGTCAGTTGCGAGGGCAACACACATGTGCTCTTACTTTCAATAACTATTTATTGTAATTAATGATTCTCATTCTTGTCAACCATATTTTCTGATATGACCAAGGGTAAAAAGGGAAGAAGAGCGAGAGAAAAGTGAGTACTTTGAAATCAAAATATTTGCGCTCTGGATGCACAAACCGTTTCCTCTCAAGTGTGTCATCTTAAAAGAATAATATTGTGTTACTTACGTGCTTCAATGACACATCCAAAATAAATTGAACTAGGAAACTCACCACCCGAATAATCGCCTTTGCCATATGAGGATCGGCTATATGGAACTTTTGAATGTGCAAGTTTCCTTGCGTAATATGCTGGGATTGATTTGCTGAGAGCTCCTAAGATTATCACAGGGCGTTATCCTCAACCTGTTGGTGCATTATGTAGTGTCATGGGGAGCATATTATAATAGTATTGCACAATTGCTGTCTTTTGAGTGAAGAAATCTTAGCACAGTGTCTGTCTCACTTGAAATTTTGTCACGTCGCAACTTTATGTGCATCAAGTTTACTTTTTAAAACTACCTGTGTCTAAGTAGTGACCACTGCATTCCGTGGATTAAATCTGTTCTGGCAACTGAAACATTTCTCGCATATGCTGTGTTCTGATATTTTAATTTTCCTCATCGTTTCTCCATTTTATAGCCATAAAAAATTAAGTTTTCTTTACTTTCACTTGAATACTGTCTCTCATTTGTAGCTGTCTTGCTTGAGAGATCTGCTTTTCTTCATTACAATCAAGTCAAATGTTCCATCAGAACCTCGGGTGAAAGGGTGAGCTTATCAAGTGCACTTTTGTGACAAGGACTAAAAGGAAGAAGCAGCATGTAGCAGATGCTGCATGCCTTCTCAAGATGCTCTCGGTTTTCCATCTCTCTCCTTTCTCCTTTATTTTTTTCTTTCTCTCACTCCACACTCTTGAACACCGCAGTCGGTGAAGGAGTGGCTGATTTAAGGTTATCCACAAAATAGAATCATAAGCCACACTGGATCTGAAAAAAATGTTCGGTTATATAAGTCGATTTAATCAGATATTCCTCCAGGTGGCTTCCTTCACATAAAGTACATACGTTCATTTTTCCGTATGACCTTCCTCCCTAATTATGTACATTCATATAACCACATTGGTTCAAGTCTGCATACGGTGAGCGGAAGCAGTCTCGTTCTCGACACTCTGTGCTGCTTTCATTTTATTCGAAACTTTCCCTTCCTTTCTTCCTCTCGAACACATTATTGCATATTGTGCCAACTCTTTCCTTTCACATGACAACACATTTTTATAGCATCACATGGATTTCCACATTGCTCTTCCTTCACACTTCTCCTCAGCTATACAATATAGCGAGTCTACTCGAGTCGAAGGAGTGAGCTCAACAAAAAATCTTGCTTCTTCACAGCTCCCGTACTCTGATCCTATATTTCTGTCTTGAATGCATGCATGCCCAAAATGTTGTCAACCCTTTGAACCCACTCGTCCTTTGTGTTGCTTCGATATAAATAGGTCAAATGCAGGAGAGGAAAGATATTGTAATAGAATATACTCACCAATAATAATGTAAAATGCATGCAAACTACTACATTTGGATCTTGCATCCTTCACAGGCAGTATAATATACATACGTCACTTGGTTCTACGACACAAAACCCCATTCTGCATTCAACTTTCTGGCAGAGAGCGCTACTAGTGAAAGTGAATGCGCAAGTTACGTTAAAAAATGTATGGCATGCATGCATCGAGGTGCGACAAGGAGAGAAACTGTCTACCTATAACACATGCATCTCCTGTGCCAACAATACGCGTTCCCATGAAAGACACTGGCTTGAGAGTGAATGTGTATAATAGCACATTTGCTAGGGTGTTTAACGTGGAGCTCCGTTTTCGGTTGTGAATAGAATCGGGACACCAAAGTGAAACTTAATTGACATGACATACCCGGATAAGGATTGCATGAGCAAAAAACATAACTCATGAATTCTTCATAAAGCCACTCGACCTCGACAAAACAACAATCCACTCACGTTTGCTGCCGTGGGATGAGTGTGACACTGCTTTGCCCCCTTCTTTATTCGCTGCCGCCATGCTCGGGTCTAACAAGGTTTTGTATTCGTAAGGAAATGGATAACATTGGGATTGGAAGGCTTTGGGATTTCTGGAGTTACCGTCCCATTCACTCCTTCCGCCCTTGTGGACACAGTGAAAGACACGCGGAGCTCACACCTGCTTCAGTTTTTGAACTGTGTACGATGCATATTATGTCTACTTTTATGTCGGTGCAGAGGAGAACTTGTACTGCAAAGATGTGGAAAGAGCGTTCTCATGTCTTCCGCCAAACACGACGCTTTTATCAATTTACTTTTTAAAGATTTACGTCGTACGCTGCTCTGTCTTGGAGTATCTTGGAGTAATACCGAATATTCCATTTGCATTTTTTTCTCGAGTGCATACAACCACATTGACTTGAAATGTCCTGCTTTTCAATCTGCAATGAAGAAAGCGACAGAGAGAAATGAGCACAAAGGAGATCAGACTTTATTGTGTCGTTTGTATGCGACGTAGAGAAGTAAGGCATCACTTGGAGGAAACAAAAGTGTCTTGTCGTATTCCTCATGAAGGGATTTGGAACATGATGGTGAAAACTGACTAGCCCATCTCCTTCACACTTTCTTAAGCAGCATGCACAATTTGTGATGGAACATTGGTTAGAAGAGTGTTTGTCGGTCCACATCATTTCGTGGTTCAGTGATTCTGATTTCTCATTTGTCGAGATGAGTCTCACAAGTATACAATTTGCTCGTTGAAAGGAGACGCTTTGTTGACTTCATTTGTCCACCTACGGCTTGTGTCAATCTTGCGCCTTGACGAATTCTCATACGCAATTCCTCTGCGAAACCCCAAATAAATAAACAAGTCAAGGTTGTGCAATTTTACATAATAAGATATACATTAGGGTATTGATGCCTACTTGGTGACTACAATTCGTATTAGGGCACCCTTACAGAATATATTCGGCTGCTTACAGTTGTTGTCTTCAGTGACGCACCACTGTCTCTCTCTGCTACGAAAACTGGGTTTTCAATTAAGGCTCGCTCGTGGATGACCACATAATCATTTCCAATGTTGGTTCTCTCTGTCTTCCTTCACCACGGGTATTTGAGATGAAAATTGGCTTGCTATCGTCGATTATTTGAAGTGTGGAATATGTTGTGGAAACTCAAGATGAAAAGTCAAACGCCAAAGAGGCGAACGTGTAGAGAACCAAGTTGAACGCAAACAAAGGACCATGGAAAATGTGAGAGGTTTGACTCAGTCACCACCAAAAATTTGATATTGTGTCAACCTCTCTAGGATAGTCTGACACAACATTTCAGTCCCTCGCCACATCATTATTACCATCACTGTATTGTTTGCTCGCCGGTTCATCTTGACGGCAAATAAACGCTGGTGTTTTTTTGGAATTAGGGATGACGACAACGTGTTTGGCCATGGCAAAGATGGAGTAGGACAAAAGTTCATGTTTTTTTACAAACCCTCACGAGTTCAAAAGAAAATCATTAACAATGTAATACAGACAAATAGACTCGTTTAAATTCAGTCATCTCCGGTAGGGAACGAGAGCAAGTGTATTTGAACTTTGAACAGTGATACACAATCTATGGGAACAGAAGAATCCACTGTTCGAGATAAATTACCTTTAAGTCTAGAATAAAAAAGAGACCTGCAAAATTTTTTTTCAAATAATGGCATTGTCGGGGTTTCTAGATAGAATTGACAATAGATTTATACAATTGAATTTGGCTTTATTTATGCATATTTACTTTCTCTGTTTCATTACCTATTGTTGCTCTACTCAACATTTTATGTGGAACTTTGCATGGTATTTATTGTTAAACAAAAGTTGTTTCTGACTTTACAAAACATGCCAATTATGAAACATGTCTCAGCGAGTTCACTAACGCTCTTCGATAGCGATACCTGACCTGATCGTGAATACTGCGATCACCATTTGTAAAGTATGCTTGCAATGAACCTAAATCGTATCTTTTTTCCATCGTAAACTAGTCAATGGACGTACGAACCGTTTTTATGTATGATACACTAAGAATGGTGTAGACGCCGGGTTAGTTTCATGTCCGTTTGACCTGCTCACTTGGAGTTACAACATCCCGATTTATTCGGGTGATTAACATTTATAAACAAGGGACTTTCCCCTTAATGTTAACAGGGCAAGTGAAAGATATTTGGGTGAAAATTTGTACACTGATGCGAGGAACATGAATTGAAAGAAAAACTTTCCATTTTCGGACCGCCACGTCCAGAAATTAAAAAGGCGCCAACAAATCAAATTTCAAAGTCATTCAAATTGGCTTAAAAAATTAGATTACGAACACACCCGTTTTTACTATGTGTTCCCGGTTATTTGGAGCACAATACGTTTTGAAATCAATTTACAGCTCAAAGTAGTAAATAAAATCCTGTCTCAGGAAAACTTGCACTTAAACTCAATTCATTCCATGTCCGATATGTATGTAGACTTATGGCATAGACTGAAATTTTGCTCCCAGGAATGGAATAAATTTTCATGTGCAACATTTTTTTCAGAAACCTGTTCAAAATTTTCTAATTTTGTTGTAAATGTTAGTTAAACACATTTAAGAAAGTTCATTGTCTTCACATTACGACCAACGTACGTGACAAAAATCACATTTTTTTAAATTCATGTAAACCTGGAATAGACTGAACATGCAATGGGCACTTTCTGCCATGGAATAAATTTTGCCCATGTGGAATGGACAGGAATGATTTTTGTCGGAATGGAATGAAATGGCATTATTTAATTTACTAGCTCAATGTACGTATGTATCAGAAGACAACAATGAATGGCGTATTTGTATGCCAAATCTCACCGTAAAAACTGTTTGCAGGTGCGAGTGGGCAGTTGTCGTCATCCAGAAGTTAAATATTGTACAGTACAGCAGTATTATAGCGGAATATGGGAAATATTTGTAAACTTGGAGGACTCATTATATATATATACCATTATATACAGTACAGAACATCATCATCTCGATCAAAGAAAATTTGGGGTTGTTTGTGTAAGCGTAGATGTCAGGATTGGTTTGTGTACGCATGGCCGAATGATGAGCAGCAAGTAAAATTGTAAGTGGCAAAGCGTTTAAAGCTACAGGAGAAAAAGATACAATTTCTAAGCGCAGTACATGTTTAACGCAAGGTCAAGTTGACGTTGCATTTAAAATTATACACTAGATAGTCTGCGCAAAAGTTTCCGCCAAATCCTACATGATGATGATAAAATGGGATAATAATAACATCCATAGACGAATGAGGTGTTCAGTTTCCTGCCGAAGCTCTACACATCCAATTTGCTGGCGTAAGAGGAGAAAGTTGGAATTAAGTTTTGCGGAAAGCAATAATTTACAGAGACAAATGATGCACAAGTATCAACTTCCTGACATTTCTACACAGTCCGCGGCATTTGCTGATATGTGTGAGAAACAATTATGTGACTTTTAGCCCTACAAACTGGAGCTCGTTTAGTGTGATTGGTGGTGGAGGATCAAATTTGGTATATTTTATGTATGATTTGGTATGTATTTGATATATATTATGAATTAGGAACTTGCTCATGGCGTGGTTGCATTGCAACGTAAATCCGCTCTGCCTTGGATAGGTGGATCAGAGACATATCAATATCTCATTAGACAAGGCATGCCGACCATCTTGTCCTAATGAATGTCATTTCTGAGGAAGTAGACGAAGGCAGAATGCTAACCGTAGGTAGAGCGATAATCTGTTCGTAATTAAGGACTTGCAATAGTCATCGCGGAATTTGAGTCGCATAAGAATACGTTTCAGACGAGTTCGAAGGTTGTTTTGCAAACTATGGAAGCATCGAAAATTAATATTCAGTTGACACAATACTAATCGTTTGTCCAAATGACAAAAATAGTTTTCGTTTTTATTTTCTGGCCTGATTGACACCGACATTGGAAATAAATAGATTGAAATTGCTCAACGCAAGATTTAGCTGCAAAGCATGTCGATCATGTACGGTAAGCAAGTGGGATCAACAGATGTCACACTGGGGAGCCAGGGGTATTGACGGCGTTTCAAGGTAGCCATGTCGTACGTCACTTCATAGCGGCCGTGGTGTCTGGAGCGTGGATGAGAAGATCTGAAAAAGCGTTTTAATCTACGCCAGAGTTTGGGCAGCATGGACGACAACCGTTTCCGGGGAATAAGAAGCCTTTCGCTGCTAGCATCGTCCCCTTGCATCTCCCCTTCGTCAGTCTGCTGAGTGGCTTCTGTTAATTAAAAAAATTCGTTGTCAACACACGCGTAGATGTTCTTGGTTGGTATAAAAATTAGAAATTTAGTAAGACGACCTCAAGAATTTGCTTGATTAGATAAAATGACTCACCCGTGCACCCCTTCTCCAGAGAAACGCAACGGGGAACTTTTATAGGGAGCATTAGTGGAATATGGGTTTTATTGCTCAATTTGAAAGGCAGAATAAAACTTGGATTGTGTAGATGGTTGGATACGCTGGCTCAGTAGCAGAGTTGACATGAGCCAGGTTTGGAAAGTCCAGATTTATATAGCTGTCGTTGTGTAAACTATTACTTCCAAAACAATTCTCATTCATCAATTCTAAACTCGACACAATGCGTGGAGACTGCTAGCTTGCTTATATTCGCATTTCAATGAACTATTGATGCGTTTCGGAGATGAAAGATGAATCTCGTCTGTCTCAGTGGTCTACAAGAACTCATTCAACTCCCATTGTATGTACTGTTCTCTAACGTTTACAACCGGTTTAACAGTAACTAAATGGTAGAGAATAGGGACATTAGCATATGATACAATATTGTAAATAAATATTTATCTACTCATTTAAATTGTGGAGAAATTGACGGCGCGAGGATTGTTTAGAGAATGTTTAAGGAGAACAATAAAAGATTATACGTTTGAGTATCCTGTCGTAAACTGTAACTGTAATCTGTCGCCACAATGGCTTTTATGCATTGTAACGAAGCAAGGTTGCACTCTGTTTGTTCTCCGTGTTTCCTCGCGTCCGGCACGCGCGTTCCTAAAAAGAAATGTACTCTTGTATCGCTACCGTTGTGCGTGGATATGTTTACGATGTCGGGATTTGAGTATTGCGTCACAGACGCCGCTAGTAAAATGAGCTTCAGCTTAAATATGAATTTTCCCAGATATTCCATCATAATAGTTCCATAAAAAGGATGGAGATGATTGGTTAGGTGGTTAGAAAAGCTGGGGAAAAGGTTGTCAACGAGGCCAGACCATTGCTGGGGGCGACTTTTCTGGAAAATGATGCCTCGACACTTTTATTCTTCTAAGGAACACCTTGTCGCCTCCAGTATATGTGTATGAATCCCAATGAAAATGAACTGGGCCCAAAAAATATGCCCAGGTGTGGAGTAATAACTTAACGTATATGTTGGAAATGATGTGATGAGCACATCGTTGTAATTGAAAGGGAATACTCGTCTAAAGGATCAAGGAAAATAGCAACATGTCATCAATCTTTATGCATGAGTATCTCGTTTATTTATAATTGTAGGTTTGACAGCTTGAATCCCAATTTTTTGTCCAGGTTCCTCTTCCGTGCTCGGGTTTGCAACTCACAAACGAGTGAACTCCAAACGATGCTTGCGGAACGATTTCGCTCGTGCCAAAAGTCGGAGTGTTTTCCAAACTCAAGACGGATCGACTCAGCCGTGCTCACAGGGTTTCCTCCCTACTCCGGCTTCAAGACGTTCTAGCCTGAAGGAAATGAGAAAGTACACATCCCTTCCACCCAGCTCCATCAACATTCTTTCACTTCTTATCGAGTCCAAGGTGAGACAACTTCCCCCAGTCTTTCTTACAGTACATTTCATGTCTCTTCTTCTATTCACCCTGGTTCGTTTTTTGCGAGTGTGCAATCGAACATTTGCACACGTCTATATATACATTATATATTTACAGCGACCAGGTGCTCTTCATATCATATTACGATCGTGTCATTGTTAGTGCAAATAGCCTTCACAATATTATCACGTACCTTTTTCTCTTTCTCTTTAAATACACAGAGTCACCTATGCGCATTGTATTTTTAACCAAGGTTGAAACGAGGACTATTGTTATATACGAATGTCCATTATTACACATAGTTGCCTTGATGTGGAAAAATATGCTTTTTGTATTCTGAGCAACGAGTTTAGTGCCTATACCAACTTAAAATACTATATAGCATAAATTATTCTACGGAAAGAAACATCAACACGATCTCCCTCAAAGAAACATGTTTCTCACGAACACCTATCCATATATCACCACCACCACCCACCTTGCTATTTTTTCTTTCCATTTTCTTTTCTTTTTTATCTTGAAAACATGAATCTCTAGACTTTCTTTCTTGTTTTCTTCGGATAAAAACTATATCAAGAGAGAGAGAGAAAAAAAACTGAAAGGAAACGTGATGCTCGAGGCTAGATCAAAATTACAGTCATTTAAAAGACTCGCACACAACTAGTACGGAGATTGCAGCTTGTTACTTAAATAAAGAGTAGAAAAATCTCACAACGTGTCTACTGATATGTGTATACCATGCCTTTCGTATGAAACACAAACGTTAATCATGTCTCGCCCAGGCGCACATACATGCACACTTCAGAAGAGTCTGACTTCATCAAGATTTACTTACGAACTCGTATGAAACGAAAGAGCTCAGTACAAAAGAGCGCAACGACAACGTTTTTTTTTCTCCCATTCGGAAGTCAGAGAAATGACGATATGCTTTGGCGCAAATAAAGAAACGACGCTGGAGAAAGACAGTGGAATGTGCTTCGTGAAGATTCCTCACCTAAACACTGTCGCCGACATGGAAAGAAGGGAGAAAGCCAACATGAATGACAAAAACATGATCATCATCATCATGAGATTGAGGGATTCCTCACTTGCACTGCTCTCGGGAAGCATTATTAGATTGGACGTGGAGAAAAAAAAACTCATCAGTAAAAATTGGAAGAGGAGAAAAGAGTGTAGCCTGTAGCACTAATTCATCTCTTGTTTTGTGGCTGCGGCGAGACAGGAATGGAATGACGATGATGATGCGGATGCCCAACACGAAATAGAGCTAGATCAAGCTGGCTTATCCTCACTTATATTTCTCCAGTGTCCATCTTGCCTGTGGATAATCTTTGTATTTTTTGCAGGAGCCTTTCCTTATATAGCCAATTAAAGAAGTGAAAAAACGGTACTTGTGCATTCCTCCCTCGTTTATTTTTGTTCCTGTCCCCGTTTCATCCATGTATCATCTACCTCACTTTTTTACACATGTGATGGAAATCATTGTTTCCTTTCCGGAGAGAGATAGAGGAGGGGGGCGTGATAAAAGGGCTGCCATATTTGCCAGTAGTCATGTCATTTGTAAATCGTTGTTTTCATTCTGCCTCGCACTCGTGTGTTTCAGGTGAAACTCCCCAGATACGCCTCGAAGCATCTTGAGATTAAGCGCGAGCTGAGGAAAATGGATGACCGGGCTTTCTTTCTCGATGTAGTTAAGGATATCGCAAATGACTTGGATCTCAAGAGCTTAACAAAAAAGATCACGGAGAACATCGCTGTGCTTCTCGATGCAGAGGCTGCCTCACTCTTCCTCGTTGAAGGCCCGAAAGGGAAGCAAGCTCTCGTGTCTAAGGTAAGTCCACAAACCATGCCACCCCCTTTTCCTTCCCTGTTACCAACTTATATTTCCACCTTTTAAAACACTGCGTCGCACATCCCGCACACACACAGGATTTATAAAAGAAAGTCATATTTTTGCGAGAGTCACATTGTTTTCTCCATTGTCAGAAGGAAGAACGCAATGGTTTATATTAGCTAAAGTGCATTTATACAAGGCGTGTAACATGTAATACTGTAGTGCTCCTCTACTCATCCAGAGTTTTATAGTTTATTAGTAGAGAACCATTATATCCAATGAACACGAAAGTTGGATACGCACCGGAACGGTGAACTGTTTATGCATCATAAAGAAAAACGAATTCTGTGTCACTTTCGAAGCAGCTATGAGTACGAAGTCGCACAAGTTTCCACCACTCATTACGTATACACAGTCGCCCTACGAAGCGTGAATAAAACCTGCACAACGAAGGGCGTATGAGGAGAGGTGGAGAAAACATTGTGTATCCTCCAGTCTGTACGACATTTTCAAGCCAGAGGATTCTCCTCACTTTTTGTTGGGGAAGGAAAATGATGTTGAGGCGTCTCTCTCTTGAGCCCATCTTCAGAGTTGAAAACTGCAACTCGAAATCTTGACTTTTCGCGTAGACACGTACAAACGGAGATCCCGTGTTGTGAAGCCATTCGAGAACGTGATACCATTTACGCTGCTCATGAATACTCTCTGATTTTCCAATTCCCTTCACGGACAACGACACAAGAAGGTCTCTCTGAATTGAATATATTATATTATATGCTCCTCCACTGACTTTCTTTTTTAAAACGGGAGATCTCTCTCTCGCCATAACCGTTGATTTGATGGTGTAAATAGCCAGAGAGGACTTCTCTGACTGTCGTTTCAAATGCCATTTTTTACACCGACAGGAGAAACCGCTTTTCACGCAGCCATTTGAATGCAGCATCAGATATCCAGAAGAAAATTACGAGCACAGTTTATATCTTTTTGGAACGCGTACACAGAGATGCACGAACGTACAAGTTTGTCTCCGTTGTATACGTGCTGGTCTCCTTGTGTGTAGTCCACACACCTTATATCGTTTTATGGGTGTCTTCAATCCGCTACATGCTACTGTCCTCCTTTACCTGCTCTACAGCCACCTCCAAATAAATTGATCACACACAGAGACCAAGGAGAAAGGTATTCTCTGCGAGAGAAAGTGTGAACAATGGAATGGACGAATGGAAAGGTGCAAATGGAAACACGCACATACACAACAAATTCCTGTTTTTCACCGCGGTTTTTTTTTGTGTTCACAGTAAATAAAAAGTTGTATGAAAAGTTGTAAACTCGAGCACGGAGGATGAGCGAAATGGGGAGAAACTAAAAAAACCCACGTTTTCGCGATGACGACAAAAAACTTGGTGAGAGTAGATCTTTTGGGCTATTGCTGTACACTTCTTTGTATCGTTCACCGCCCACTTTGAGAGTCGTTTCTCTTTCGTTCTTATGCATTTTTAATACGGAAGCTTACATAAAGCTACCTTTATATATATTTTTTCTATCCTTCTCTCTAAATCTATGAAATGATGAAGGAAAATGTGTAGGTAAAGCATAAGAGATACCGTAGTCACATTCTTTTGCAATCGTCGAAACTAAGTTGGATTACCTAGAACAGTACATAAAAATCTCTGGAAACTACCCCTGTTTCGTTTCCTCCAAGGCTCGGCATGAGTAGATTTCTTTTACTTCTACAGCTTTGGCGTCTTTGGGGAAATGAGTCTACTGAAAATAGTTCGTTCAAAACTGGAAAGCAAAGTATGATTGCTTACCAGTCTTGCCATCAAAATGATGATCGTCAAATTGTACTTGCCAAATTCAAACGTAATTCTTTTTGTAGTTTGCATCCTTTTCGATTGCTGTACGTCACAGATAATCACCTTTACCAGTTCATTGCGTAAACGTCTTCAACCATGAGAAAGAGTTTTCGTGATGAAAAATGGTACAAGAATTACAGGACAAAAAGTGACTTCATTTCTTCAGTCGTTGAACATGTTTGCATTTTTATGTTCTACTGCAATGCTTTATAAATTGCAATGTTGTAAAGAAAAAATTCCTTAGTGGCTCAATATCAATTTTTTTTTGTGTTGGGCTGCCATAAGAGCACCCCCCCCCCCATGAACTCTTGAAGAGAGGAAAGACAAAATATTACAGTTGAGAGGATTTTTCCCCCACAGGAACATCTTATACAATGAGAGATACCTACTTGCTTGTACTTGCGTACAAAAAATTGGAGTAATTTATCTGTTTTCGTCAGTCTCTGCTGAAGCTTCTCTCCCAAGGAACCATATAAACTTCGGTGGGATTTAATGTGTCTTTGATCCGTTCCAAAAAATGGAATAACTTTTAGTTACAGCATATGCATACAGGAGGGAAAATTGGGTATGTGTGTGTATGGGGAAACAGAGAGGATTAAAGGGGTTTTATATCATCTCTGTGAACCAGTCTCCGAGTAACATGTAAAAATGGAAGTTTAATTTTGTGTTTCCGCTCTCCGTACTCATTTCTTTACCAATGAGATCTGTGTGAAAGGTTTTATTTCATCACTATTGTGCTACCTCAACCGACGCGACGACTCTAACATTATTTTGTTACTAGCGGAGCCAGCCAGCTTTAAGCTGGCGCAATATATTTCATCCTAACTTAATTCAACGTCTAAGAATCAGTAGATTTCCAAAGACATAGCAAACGGAATGGATGACAGTGAAAAAAAACCTGTGACCTCTGATATTACCCACTTGCAGTTGATCTCACGGGTGCTTATTCCATTGTGATTAGATATATATACTTTAACCCTTGCCATAATGGTGAAGTCAGATTTTGAAAATGTATTTCCGTTTATAAGTTACAACTGTTTTTATACAAAAAATTCTTTTCGACTTTCGCGGCTTAATTCTGATAAATGCACTTATTATTTAACGACAATTAGCTAATTGTGGTTTAATGATTCAGTGTATTCACGTTTTTTCATGACATTATAGTGCCATAAAGAACTTGCCTACTAAGTTTTGCGGCTTAATTTCGTTAAATGCACTAATTGTTTAACGACAATTAACTAATTGTAGTTTCGTGATACAGTGTAT
>JAHZMW010003573.1:0-12272 GCA_027743745.1 Alloscopus bannaensis | reverse complement strand
CCATTTAACAAAGCATTGCTATTGTTCTTTTTTGTATTGATGTCCCCCCCACGTCCGCGGACGTTCCGCGGCCACTGTCTGATACCTATAGTGTATAGTAATCCAGCAATGTAAAAAAGTGTTAATCAAGTGTGAATTTGCAATCCAATGTTTGTACGTTGATTTGTTCAGTTTTATATTTCATCCTCTTTGACATTACAATTCTCTTTACTTATTTGTTGCTCTCGTGGTATATTATATGCAGTAGTCTTAAATATGTCATGTATAGCTAACATAATTATAGCATAAGATTATCTCTAGAAATTTAATCAATAGTACATACACATTTACATCTTTATTCGTTATTAGATATCATGCTTTAAACATATATTCCTCTCTTTACGAAATGCCACTTTGCACGTATAATTATTAAAGTATGTAGGTATGTATGTTTTCTTTCGACAGTAGTCCCATATTATTTCACTTTGACTAGGGACTACACACACAGGATTAGGTTGATTTCTGTCATATTTTCAAATACATTACACATTTACAACCCAACCGAATCATCATCATATAGGAAAATACCTCAAAAACCCACGGTTTATCATTGTGAACAAAATTCACGCATAATATGGCATCTTTGGCTCCCCCCAAAACAATACTTAGAAATTGATGCACAATTCTATATCATTTGCTATACTCGGTACGCAACAAAAAATTATTCACCACATTGTAAAACACAAAATTGACAAAAGAACATTTGGCACTGATTTAAACTACATTCACCACAGAGCAATTTAATAGAATGGTGAAACGTTTGAAAGAGGAAAGAAGCGAAATTCGACAATTCTTTCTTCGACGAAAGAATTCGAGAGTCGAAATTCGGCAAAGCAGCATTCTTCTAATAGTGCAAAGATTAGAATCAACAATAGTAACATAACATACACGACTAGAATACTATCTATACAGATGTTGAACTTGAAACAAGCATGTATTAAATCTACTTTTCACTACTACTGCAATGACTTGAGGTAAAAATGCAAGAATTTCATTAAAACACTTTTTACATACAAAAGTAACTAATTAAATTAGTACAAATTACTAAACATAAACCAGTACATTTAATTGGGCTAGAAAATCATAACGACATAATGTATTCATGTCGCATGTTTCAAAAGCTGATTGAGAATGAAAGAAAGTCTCGCTTAGACATTGTAATAAAAACCCTACACATACTAATATCTAGGTTTGATTGTTGTAGTTTCACGTAAAAACAAATTGCATAAAAAAGAGGTTTCCTTCGTTGATGAGATCTACGTAACTTTCGACGCAAGAGTAGACATAATAATTGCAGAATTAACTTTACACACTTTTATTAATTAAGTAGATGAAATCAAATGACATTGCTTTGTTGCCTTTGCTGTGAAGAAGCTAAAAAAAAGTGGGGTAAATACATTGGGATTGCCATAACTGTAAACGGCGAGTATTACTGAGATGATAATACAGCATGCAGCTTATTATAATTTAACGGAATGCTATTCTTTTGTTCAAAAGTCTAGAATTCCCCATTTGAAACTGTACAACACAAACAAGGATTTTAGTAAAAAAAAATTATCAGTCAATAAAAATATTTCACACAGGAACTTCTTCCCAACTACTAGATCTACAACATCAAACACGATGCTGCTGATGCCTAGTATCTGACTTATGATAGGCTCCGGCGTAAGGATTTCCGCTAGAAGAAGGCCTTCCGTTGCCTGCAAAAAAATATTTCACAAAGGGAACCGTTTATCATTGACATGGCAAGCTTGGGTTTGACTCTGTCTTTTGAATAATTTATTTTAATACCTTTGTTTCTATTGGGTCCTCTGCCTTCACCGAAACCATGAGGAGGGACTTGCGGGCGTGGAGCGCTTGGTCCTGCGGGTACTATCGCGCTATATGGCGGAGGCGCCCCCGTCGTGTGGTTAGTAGCTACAGGCGTATTCGAATTGGCAGCACGATAGTTTTGATTTCGCTATTTAAAAAAAAGTTTAAAATATATTTGGTGGTCATTGGTACACATTTTTTATTAGAGTTGGGCTATAAACGAGAAAATGTCGTTTACATGTCTTCGAAGAGTATTTATGGGTCTGCGAAGGGTATCTCCAATTCTTCTTGCAGGGGCTTTCTTTGGGTTGGAGGAAGGAGTGTGAACGGCACAACATTTGATGAAGAGTCCCATCAGAATGATAAATCCTACACCCATTAAGAGCACAGCCCACCAATACTCCTGTGAAATTCAACAATTCATATAAATTTTTTTGTTCCGTGACGCTTATTCAAGTAGCGTTATTATAACCGTATGTTCGTATTTACCGTAACCCATTGAGCGATATTCAACAGTGTCTGCCTGTTGAAAAGTAAGTTCTTTAGTCGAGCCAAAGGACCTTCAGCGTCAACAGCCCGGCATTTGAGAAAGACATCGCAATATCCCTGCAAAAAAAAAACGAATTCAAATCTTTAAGAAAGTTCCTCAAGAGTTTATCCAATGCATTCAAAATGATTTCCAGATACTACAAACCTGGAAATTGTCGCACGGTGCGCCAGGTCGTAGGCTGAGTCCACCTGGGAGGCCATCCAACTTGAGCTCGGACGTGGATTTGCATCTGCCATTCTTATCGAGACAGGCCAACTCGCACAACTTCCGTTTGTCAACATTCTTGTCGGAACTTGACAAGAAGCATTCTTGCAGTCCATATTTGAGGCAAATTGAACCACGGCATTCTCCGTTTTGGCAAACCTGTCAAGAGATACCTAGCTATTATTTGAGCTACTACAATCAAGTTAGTTTACAATAATGTCGTATGTAAATGAGTACCTGAGTTCCATCATTGCACGGAGTAAGCTCAGTTCTGGGTCTTGGAATAGGACACTGCGCGCTAGTACCATTACAGAAGGAGGTAAAACTGCACTCTGTCTCTTGTTTGCAGAGCACGCCCTGACCTTTATTAACATAGCGACAGCCACTGTCACAGCAAGGACCTTCACTCGGGCTGCACCTTGCGGCGGGCTTCCGCCGACATCCAGCAGCCTGCGAATTTTCCAAGCGATCCTGCGCATTGACTTGACGCGGATAACAGCACTGCTCTTCACATTCCTCATACGCGAATCCACAATCGCACTCTTCTCCTTCCTCCACTATTTTGTTCCCACAGAATGTACCATTGGTAGCTACAAAATTTTCACATTCATTAAATGATTGCATATAATAATGAGGGCTCTCTTGATTCTCAAAGGCAGCAGCTTACCTATGAAACAATTAACTTTCTTATTGTCATGAATTATAGCGTCCAAAACAGACGATATATTTCGTATGGAGCACTCTGAAAATTTGGAGTTATTTGGACGATCCCCACTTGTGGCCGACGCGAACATTATAAAGTTACCATCCGATCCTCCGGGGCGACATTTGTTAGGATAGTCGTGCGCTGTAGGAAGAAAAAAAAAATTGCATTACATTGGGACGATCCTGTTACAACTGGAACGCCATTATGCAACATTTCACAATGCATTCGTATTGGTAGTGTCCCAGTAATGAGCAAACTCATCATTACGATTTTCATTCGGTGAGAGATTCAACAGAGTGCCTTCTGATTTTGCTGTTCCAGAATCTTAACTATTTCAAGTTTTTAACTATTGTCTGTTATTAGTAACTATAAATAATATCACAATGTTTGATTATTTCGTGAAGAGGTCCGAACTGGGGAAGGTGAGTCCACCGCTGGCAAAAGTCCTGGAAAATGTGAAAGTGGTTAGTGCCCAGGATTTGAACGCGTTGGGGTGCGGCGACAAGTGGGAGCAGAGCCCATTCATCTTTGAGGAGCACCAGGACGATACCCTCCAGGATGAAGACTCCCAAATGTTCCGGGTGAGCCGGGACATTTTATTTTACAAGTTGTTGGTCCAGAGCTGCGATGGAGTCCTCATTCGTCGTCAGGAGCGTCTGGAGCCACAAGTCGCGGCGCTGTTGCTGCAGGACAGCAGAGATTTTGACGCAATCCACTGCAAGTGCTGTCACTGCAGTTTCGAGAACGCTCAAGGCGTCTACAGGCACTTTATTGAGTGCCATTTTCCACTCAACCTTTGGAGATTGGAGGAGCGACAGACCTACGGACGACCCACGTTCCTGACTGCCAACAACATCTCCCAGTACAACAACGGTAAGTCACACCTACATACATTATCATCATCATGTTCGAGTTGTGAGTGAAAAATGTTCTTCTTTTTCAGAGTTGCGCAAGTTCCTCAAGAACCAGACCATGTCCATCGTCTTCATGTGGAAAGCTAAGAAGCTGTCAGACGACCTTTTGTTCGTAGCGAACAACGACGAGGAGGTGGTGGGACCAACAAAACTCAAGCAAAATAGGTTTGCTTTTGTTACGCGTTCAAACATTGAACGCAAGATCCATATTGATCGAATGTAAGAAATACCAAAATACTAATTTGAACTTTAATTGAAGATTTGCAGCATTTTAATTAATTGTTTGTTTTTTTAAATTTTCAGTCCCCTGGATAATCCAGGAAACATCCGACCAGATGACATCTCTGTGAGCTTGCAAGGGGAACCACCAACAAATGAGCAACTCCAGAAGCTGACCAAGATGTGGCAAGCTCACATTACGTACCAGCATCAGCAATTGCTCGAGTTTGGCGGAAAAACGTACACCTTTGTCCTCATCCCCCAAACAAATTACTTGCTCGAGCACAATGCGGATCCCGAAAGTGTCAAGCAGTACCTCGATGACAAGTCGGAGAATGCAGACAACCCTCCAACAATTGTCTACAAAGGTGAAGTAGCAGGCGACAGCAAACACAGCAGCAACTACCATTTTCACCCATTGATCCATTCCGGTACAGTCATCAGCTTCAAGGAAACCAACGTCTACACAATTGTTAGGATTTCCTCAGCCAGAGTTCCCCATAATCCCACTTCCACCATGTCGTATCATCAGCAACTGCTTCGGGAGGAGACACGAGAGGCGCTCCAACTTTACCTTTTGGCATCTGAAGGCTCTGCAAATGGATGGAAAAGTGGGAGAAAGTTTCAACTTTCCCAACGAGTCGACAAACACATTGTTCGTCAATTCGTTGATAGGGACTGGCTCGTGGAGGCAATGCAGATCGCCAACGAACAAGGCTCATCCGTCTTCTACACAGACTCCTCATCCGTAGCCGGGACAAAGCTGTGCACGACCAAGTGGATGTACTATCCGGATGCCATGATGACCCCTCATAACAAACTACCACATTCAGTGTGTGGAATTTGTCAAGCAGTATTCGGCTCTAGTTCCAGACTTGAACTCCACGTTCTGACCCACAAGTCGCCGATTAAGACCGTGAAGGAGTTGAAGGAGCTTCAAGTCACCAGTATAGAGCAGCTACTCAGTTATCCTTCGTCCCGGAACTCTGCAGACCTTCGTGAAGCCTACGCCGACAGGATAATCCAGCTAGCCAACGCAGGAAAGGAGAAGACGTCCAGGTACTGTGTCTATTTTCTCCTGATAGACAACAACAATACCAATGTGGACCTTTCATCACTCTATACCGAGCTGCGACTCTTTTTGAAAACTGGAAAGGACTCGAGCGGCAATCCATACAGGTTCTCTTTTTACGTTGGAAAAGCCACCAAAAACTCACTTGGGCCCTCCGAGTACCACCTACAGCTTGACCATTGTCAACTGCAACGGCTCGGGAAGTTTGTGTACATTTTACACGTTATCGAGTGTACCACTGTTACGTCAATGGAAGCCCTAGAGTCTGTATTTCTCCTGATGAACAAGGTTTGGAAGCAATGTGGAACTCCCCAAGTGCACTTTGTCAACGAGGCAATAAATTATGGAGTCATGAAGGACGTCATGTCGGACAAAGAGATTGCAGATGTTGTGATTGCTGCCGGATCCAAAGTTCCTCTCTTCTGTCCCGATCAAGGATGCGAAGAACATGATGACTCACCACGATACAACCACCTACATATCGATGAGAAAAACCTAAAGTCTTTCATTATAGTACGTGCCACTAGTATTATAAAAAATATATAAAATTCTATTCTATTGACTGATTTTGATGGTTTGTTTACAGCCTAGAGAACCTGTCCAAGATGACAATGATGCTTCCTCCTCCAGCTCTGCTCAACACCAAGGATTGGGTGAAATTGCACAACAACTGGCGGCTGGACAGCTAGATGCATGGCCAACAACTCATTTCTTTGCAGTTTTGGAGCAACCTCGCGATGTTGATGACGAGGATGGTGGTGAGGAGGAAGAGCTGCTGTTCCCGAACGCGTACCTCAAGACTGGGCCAGCCCTCTGCGAGCCGTGCGGCAAGTACTTTGAAAACGAGGCCGCTTTACGTCAACACTACGTAAACGCGCATGACAAGAGACGTCCGAGCACCGTATTTGGCAAGTCAAAGGGTATGCACCATCTCGTCAAGACTCCACGACTCCAACCACCCCTTCATTTGCAACAACACCAACAAGTGGAATATCCCTGCTTTGACTGTGAAGAGACCTTTGCTACGAAGGAGGATTTACTGGGCCATGAAATTGAGAAGCATCAAGTGGTCGTGAGATGTGCTCAATGCTCAAAAACATTTCGCAGACGCACTGGCTTTTATAAGCATGTCGCCTCTCAGCACCTAAATTGCAAGGCATTTTTTTGCTCAAAATGCGGCCGTTGGAATAAAAAGACGGCCAGGCACATTTGTCCAGCTGAAGCAGTCGACCAAGAACCACCTCTGAAAAAGTCTCGGCAACCAGTAGAGTACTACTTGAGGCCTGCAAGCGAGACCGGACTCGAATTCGAGTGTGAAATTTGCCACCAGCGTCGCGGAACCGAGCTCGCCCTTGCCGAACACATGAAAGAGTGCCATCCAGACAAGCTGGATAAGCCTTTTGCTTGCACCAAATGTGACAAGACCTTCAGCAAACCCAGCTACCTGAAACTGCACATCCAGAACTCTCACAGTGACACTACTTTCACTTGCAAAGAATGCGGCGAGTCCTTCAACACCTACAGCACAAGGGCCTTCCACATTCGTAAGAAACACCCCAAGCCTGGGCAAGACACTCTCAGTTGCACAAAGTGCGACAAAACCTTTCCCAGCCAGGCCAAGCTCAAACGCCACATGCAGACCCACGAACCTTCGCAGAACCTGACCTGTCCTCGCTGCAATGCCACCGGATTCAAGAATCAAACATCGCTGGACACCCACCTTTACAAAAAGTGCCCAGGACGATCTACCTGAACAACTACCATTTACTCATCTATGATAATGGAAATTTTCAATTTTTTTTTTAAATTTAATTAATTGAATGGTTAATTAACTAATTAATTAGGTAGAGAGTATAGATAATGATAGTTTAGCACTAATTTAGGATTTAATAAGTAAATATGTATGGGGATACCTGAGGCGGAAGCAACCCAGGCAAGACCTAGTGTTCCTCCTGAAAAGTCTCTGTAGGTGAAGACGTAGGCTAGGCAGAAAATTTCGTGGTCTTGCAAGGAGTGTAAGTTGAGAAAGTTGCTGACGTCTATATTCGGAGCGCAGAATGGATTTCTGTCATTTCCCCTGTAATCTGGCTTACAAGTTCGATCGGTATCAATCTGTAATAGGAGAACGGAATTCAATGAGATATAAACCATGTAAACCATATATATAAACCATGAGATATAAATACCTTGATTCGCTGAACTTCAAATCTAATGTTCTTGTAGGTATCCTTTCCATCAAACAAAGTATTGGAATAGATATGATTTACTGCTTTAACATGCTGAGCAATCAGGGACAAAATTTCCTCTCTGATTTTATTTTCATCCGTTGTTCTCTCCTATGTAATAATATATTATTATTGTTTTTAGTTTTCAATTCATATTCTTACGTCTCAATAAAGACGTTATTCCTGCTTACCTGTTCAGAAATGTGTCTCCAGAGGAGTGGATCAGTCTGAATTGAAAGAGTGCACGTCGTCTTTGAGTTTGCGTAAGACGTACGCGCAGCCCTTCGAACACGACTAGGGTCACCAAAAAACGTCGCTCCGCCACCGTGAGAAGCATTTCTGACTTGATTAGCCTCTCTCGTGTATTTGGCAAACGCGCGATCAAATTGATCCATGGCAAGAACGTTGTTGTTGGAGTGATCTGCTGTCAGCTTATCGGCAACAGCGGTGTGGAAGAGAGGCTTCGATTTTGGATGTTGTACTTCATTGTCTTCAACGGCTGAATTTTGGATTTGATCCATCCACTCCATAACCTCCTCAGTAATTCCACAACCCTTTGCATGACCTAGAAAAACCAGCATCATTTATCACATACCTACAACATACATACTAATTGCAATAATGGCACACGTATTTACCTGTTCTGTTGTGATGATAAGGGTCGTGAACATCGCTTTCCGAATATATCACAGAATGAAGGCTGGCATTTGTACTTGGCAATGGGTATTTGCTCGTTCTCTCTACGTAAAATGTCTCCTTTGGGGTGATAATTTTCCCATCAAAAACGCCATTTCTCAATGACCCAAAGACGACACTTTCTGGCGTACCTGTAACCCGAAACACGCCACCTATAGCTCAAGAACCTTTTGCTTTGATAAAAAAAGTAGCCTCATTAATTAGTAGAATATCTGCTTACCATCCAGATATCCCGTGTAAATATGCGATGTGTCGACATCTGAAGAAGCCGCATCCCCGTCGAGTTGCAAATTAGAACTAAAAACCTCAACATCCCTTTTCAGTCTCAATTTAAAATATCTCCTGTGAGCTCTAAAGTTGAGATGCACTTCAGGTTCCGAAGAACCGAAAGCGTAGGGACTTTCGTCGCCTCCTCCTGTCCATCGCTTCACTCGATTGTGACTCTCATGGACTTGCTCCGCGTCGTAGTCTAATGGCTCATAGTGGTGAATATACTCGTTGAGTCTTGTTGCTGAAAATTTACAAAAAATGCATGAAAAATTAGTGGTCAAGTTTTGAAAACTCTTTTTAAACTATTTTTCCAGAATCAATGTTTTGCGTGTGTCAGTAGTGTGTAAAAACTGTCTGAATCTCACACACGAACAGGCAGTATATTAACACATTTTATCGCATGTCCAAAAAAAATCAATTTCATTCGCATGAAAACCCTTGATATACAATTTAAATGAGCTTTACGTAACCCCACCGCACCATCCCATTTCGTAGGGTAAAAGCAATTTACCTTAATAAATTATGAACAAAGAAAATCCCGAACAGGTTACATACATGCACACATACATTACTAAATTTCACCTTCAGAAACTACAATACATTATTTTGTCTTTCCAGTCAAAAGTCTCAAATCATGAATCCAGTAAAGAGAGCCGCTCAACAGGAAGAATATTTTGGCTTCATAAGATACAAGTGCTCTTCAAAAGAGATGAAAGGAAAAGGGGTGACTTATTAGGCTACTATGCAAAAAATACGAAATTGCGTGGACCACTATAATTCCACATTGCACTGCAAAACAACATTTGGGGATTTACATTGTTTGGCAGTATTAAAAGCAACAAAAAAGTACATCATCTCTGCTATAGCATTCCACCCCCCTTTCGTCAATCAAATTCAGTCTTCTTCACTTCTCACTCACTCCCTCTTTGGATTTTCTGGCTTCCTCTCCCACTACTCTTCTTGAATTAAATGGAAAACTAAACAAGGTGGTATAAAAAATTCAAGCGTTTCGAATCAACACGGTATGCTCTCTCAAAGTTTATTATTCTCGTATCCATCTGTCATCCTTAAAAATCCCTTTTGCTTACAAATCTATCTTTGCTTTTTGCTTGGTGTGTGATGCGAGCTTTACATGACTTGTGATAACATGAGATTAATTCCATCCCTCTCATTTCATTGATGTTTCATCTTTTTATCCCTCAACAAGACTTCTCTCAAATATCCAAAAGGTACTCTGAAAAGTTTGAGGATCGCCTCTGATAAAGTTTCAGTCTCGGATGCATGAGTGTGTGCTTTTTCACATTAAAAAAGAAAAAAAAAAGAAATATCATTTATACATTCGTTTTCTTGATTATGTCACGGTTTGTAACTCCCAGCAAATTTACACCCAGAGAGTGCAACCAAAAAAAAGCTTGGAAGACTTAAACTCAAAGAAAAAAAAAAGAGTTTTTCTGCACTTTGTGAGTACAAATGATAACATGTGTGCATCCCTTTACTTTCTGTTGAGTACAACAAAAAGATTACCTACGTTTTTTTCTTGTGCGAAATGTTCCTCGTTTGTAAGATTGTTAAATGTAGACGAGTCTTTTGTCTTTTGTTGGCTATACTTCCGCTGGCTTCCTTTAACCTGAGCTTTGTTCTACGCTACATCTCCATTAGTTTATAAAATGAAGGATTTTCTTGTTCATGCACGCTTTTTCAGTTTGTTTAAACTGAAAATGGATTTTTAAAAAACGGTAAATGACCCTACCATTTTGTTGGTGGTTAGTGTTCCTTTGATAAGAGAAAAAAAATGCCACTTTTTTAATGTGTGTTTAGCTAATTGGCTCCTTCTTTGGCAGGGAACGGATAAAATGGGAGTTCATCCAAACTAAATACGCGTTACAAGAATAGGCACATACAAATGCGTACGTTTTTGTCGTGCTACACAGCAGTATCACTTTCAAGATCAAAGCTCTGCAGCAACTTGAGCTTTCACGAGTTCACTTTCCCATTTCAACGGTTGTACTTATAGTTTGGAGAGTAACATGTTTATTCATAAAAAAAGAAATCTTTCTTGGACGTATTCATACAACTCCCTATGACTCGGAATTTACAAAACAGATGAACATTATGCAAAATTCTGATTACAAGAGCCAAGTTTACCAACATCGGTAGGACGTAGGGATCATGTCTAATTTTTCTCGACTTTCCTCCACTTTCACATTACGTTACACAAATTCTCGCGTTGGGTTAGTTAGATTCCTCGCTTAACCTAACCATTCCTTGGCAATTCTTTGCCATCGACATTCCTCACAATCACCTAATCTCTATATGATGAAAGTAAACCTCCAGTCAAGTTTCATGTCGACAAATATTGAAATTGTCATTTAAGATTGGGGTTACCAGAAACGTGTACTCGAACAATTCATTAGGCAGACCAAATAGTAAATAGCTATTTCGTCTCCGGATTAGATGGCAATGATGCAAGCGAACCAAACTGTACCTTGGGACTCTCTTGTCAGTCTACATTACAAATTAATTGTCAAAGGTAGACCAAAAGTGGTGAGAAAAAAGAAGCATAAATAGCAATGCATAAAAGTTCGCCCATTCACCATTACAACAAGTTTGTAAACAATCACTAGTCGAATTTATACAAATGGTAGTTTGCTACTGTATCAAACAGTATGTATTGAACCCAATGCAACTCTGAGAATTTTACACCTGAATGGAAGAATGATCGTGGTCATGATCGCCTTCTTCGGATTGTATTAGTTTAAACTGCAGGACTTTCTACAACCACTAAAAAGTCTCTATTTCAATTTCAATGAGAAGCAGTTGAGATAATACGTACTTAACACGGTAAGCTTGCGTACATTCACTATCCAACACATCATTTGGTACCACAGTACACTTCACGCATCTGCTTTGTGCTTAGTAAATAGACAAAGGGAACAAGTTCCGTTATTCTGCTGAAATGGGCTTGTCATCATCATGAAATTGTTGTGCTTGGTGGACTCGAATGTGCTGCGAAGATGAGTCAGGGAAGATATAATTTTACAGACAGACGAGCCGTGTCAAATTCTGATTTAGTAGATTGGATGGTGTGCAGCATCTGCTGTCCACGAGATTCCGTTGTCCAATAATGATTTTGTAAAGTTTTTTTACTGTTATCGAATGACTACAAATGATGCATACTTTGAGAAACATCGTTCAAGTATTCTGATAATGCATAGGTACAAATGTATAATAAATGTACAACACAGACAGGAAGGACCCAGAGTTAATGCTTCGATAGTAAAAAAAAGTGACTCATCGCATTATCAACTATTTTCAGTATGTAAATCCAAATATGGGGTAATTTTTACAGCTTATTTTTAATGGGGTACTAAAACACGCTCAATTCAATGGGTCATTCACATTTTCATTCTGAATGCAAATTCCAGGAAGAAATCAAGGAACAAACCCGGAATACCCCCGTAGACCCGATTTTGATAAAATTTGGTAGGATGGTAGAATTTTTCATTCCCTATCGAATGGTACTGGTTTTGTTTGGGGCAAAGCTCTGGAACCAACCCTATCGGAC